>JAQMWT010000129.1:0-117909 GCA_029834535.1 Chrysophaeum taylorii
TGCGCAGCTAATTGGTGACCTCAAGTCGAGCTTCTCCCGTACAGACCCCTGCCGTGTTTCATCCTACCAAGATTGTTCTTTTCGCTATCTCATCGAGAGTGATCTCGATCTCCGCTTGTCCGCAAAGGGAGACTTCGACGGAGTCACGTGGCTCAGCTTCGTTAGAGAATGAGGCGTCTGTACGTTTCTGTCGCGTACTCTGCTCCATAGCTGCGGTGGGTCCGCTGTCCGTCAGCATAGGCATCGCACCGAGGAAGGTGAGCAAGGCTGAGCAGGGACATCGGTGGGGATTTCTTGAAAATCCAAAAGCTTCATTGATCCGTTCCCCTCTTCATCTTTCTCGAATTTGTAATTTGTCGATAACAAGGGTTGCGCGACAGACAATCCGAATACGCATGCCAGGGAGCTTCCAGGCTTGTATCCGAGCTCCCGGTTGAACGCAGCAAGCCGCATAGCCCATCATGCTAACTGTCAGATGACGTAGGATTCGAATCCCGCAGAACGTTAATTACGATGATCCGTCTCTAACTTCGTCTGATGCCTTCGATATAAAATCGGAAATTTTCGAGAGCAGAGAGTACTGCGAGGAGTTCCAAGCGCCGAGGATCCGACTTCCTCATCGACTAGGCACGGTTCGACTCCAGTATCTCGATAACTCTCTCTTCGATTCTTTCTCTTCCATCGTCGTCAACGACTGGTACTTTTTGAAATAGGTAAGCACCCAACCCATGTGCGGAAGCATCAGTTCGAATGTAAAAAGGTAACGAGTAATCAGGATGATATGACGCCCTTCGAAGTGACAATAGCCTCGATGATGGCATCCCAAGCTTCCTGACACCGTTCGTACCACACTGAATTTCACGTCCGGCAACGTCAGTTGTCTTAATGGCTCTGCAACTTTCGCAAAATTCCTTACATAACGCCGGCAAAAACTCCCATCCAGGAAAGATCGCACTTGCTTCTTAGGGTCACATCCGACAAAGTGCCAGGAATTGCATGTGTCTGATGCTTCTAAAGACCTTGGTGATGGAAAAAGTCCGTTCGGGTAGATAAATGACCCAAAAACTCAATGACTTCTAGCATAAAATGAATTTTCTTGATCTTGGCGCTGTACCCCTTCAAGGCGAGATGGGGAATAACTTGCACAAGGCACTGCAAGCGACTCTTTGTATCTGCGTGACCGGCGAGAATATCGTCGATATATGCCACGAGATCACGATATAGCCATTGCGACAAGTCAGTGTTCAACTGCTTGCAAAACAAACTTCCGGCTGGTTTGACTCCCAAAGGTAGACGCATGGTAGCTGTACGCTCCCAGAGGACTAGTGAAGGTGACCACATCTTGTGCATCTAGCGACAATCGTAAATTGTGATAGCCCCACGAATATCCAAACTGGAACGACAAAACTTGTCGCAATGAGAAACATCAACGCGTCAGCCATGCTCACTCGGCCAGCTATCATCCTTGAGCAATGCATTGAGGCGCCGTAGGTCGACAGCTGCTCTGTATTGCATTGGAAGTGCCAGGCTCAGCACCTTTCTTAGGCAACATCAAAATAGGGAAACCCCATGGACAATTCGCGGGACGAAAAACTCCGTCTCGGGTCCATGCTTCAATCTGCATCCGCAAACATTCAATCTTTTCTTTCGATAACCGATATGGCGAGAGTTTGACGGGAGTCGGGTTCTCTTTTTTGAACCGGAGCGTCACTTCAGGTGAATCAACAGGTCTCATCACATCATCGAAAAATGCCCACGAATACGAGATTAAATGCTTCATCATCAGCTTCTCGTCATCATCTAAAGCAGGATGCTCTGTGATACCCAATTCAGTCATCACCTCTTCGACCTGCGCGACGGTCGGAGGGATGACCTGCATGCTCTCCTGATCCGCTAAATGAGGAGGCATCACCGGTGAAGGTTGACCATGTCCGTCGTGAGGCGCGTCTGCCCACGGAGCGTCGTACGTATTGAAATACGCTGGTCGCTCTTTCGCGGTGCCTTCTTCTTCAGCAGTTGCGGAGGGCTGGTTATCAACTTGGTTGCTCTGCATAACAGCAGTGGCGACATGGCGGGGTGGTGGGGCAGCAGCTGATGGTGCAGGACTCGCAGGAGAATAGAGTTCATCGGGCGCAATCCATGATACACTTCGAGTGGCAGGGTCGAGCGTTGGAATGCGCGACTCTACAGCAAAAGGTGAAAACCGTAGAATATGGTGATCAGGTTGGGCTAGCATAGTCGTCGCAATATTCCGCAACTTACCCAAATTTCGAAGTGAAGGGCCAAACGAATTGTGCACTGCTAGCGCAATCCGCGTCATAGTCGCGGGTGGCACCATACTGCCAAGCATCTTCATAGCTACTGTCTCGGAAACTGTCGCACCCCATTGCCACGTAGCAGGAACGGTCATAATTTCCTGGTGCATCTGCAACGTGAGTGGACGGGTGTTCGAGAAATGAGGTCCTAAGTGGAGCTTATTGCGCGTCACCGTGAAGGCAGGGCCGATAGCCGGGCGCGTAGATGAGAAACTGTTCACTATAATGAGCGGGTGACCACCTGTAAATCCCAACGCTGGGCCAAAACGGTCCCGTAAATTCGGTGGTACACGCGATAATAACGGCAGGTTCAAGCGAACATTGCACGCAAGTAGGCGCGTGCGCGAGCACAGCAGCTCTGGCGTGATACTATAGAAATCAACAATACGCGGCACATAAAATTGGTGATGCACAAAAGGGATCACTGATGGTTCCTGCTCGAGCGTCCATCGTCCAATCACATAAGGTGCGTTGCGGAAGTGACGCAGGACCCAAGAAGTAATAGTAGCGCCCTTGCGTGCGTCCCTGTAGTGCAAATTGGCAGTCGATCCATAGATACACGGCG
Source organism: Chrysophaeum taylorii (assembly GCA_029834535.1). Classification (NCBI taxonomy): domain Eukaryota; class Pelagophyceae; order Pelagomonadales; family Pelagomonadaceae; genus Chrysophaeum; species Chrysophaeum taylorii. Next base: position 2,881 of record JAQMWT010000129.1, read on the forward strand.
GACTGGCGTGAAAATAAGAATGCTTCCAAAAATCTGAGTGTAAATACGACAACACCAAGTCGTATGTACGACGATGAGATTTCCCCAACTCATGCAAAACATAGGGAATCTTCGGAAAATTGAGTTCAAAGGTGGCTCGGGCTTGAGGACAAGCATCCAAAGCCAGGACAATGCGAAATGAACTGCCATATAGCTCATTGCATCGCCGGATACCCAACGTTGATCCTCCAGCGCCAGCAAAGTAGACGACGACAAAGGTGTAGGTGATGGGTATCCAAACCAAGGAGGCGTGCTTAGATAGCAGCTCCTTAGCAGTCGCCTCCATCTCCATTTCTGGTGTTTTTTTTCACTTCTTCATCTGGAGGTGGCTGAGGAGGAGGTCTGTCACTCAAGACATCCTCCTCGACTTCATCGTCGTCAACAGCAGCCGTAAGAGTGGCATGACACACGTCATCAGTGGCTTCTAGCTGCATGTTGACACATCCTTCATGCGGCATGATCTCGCCTTCGACCACCAGGACTTCGGGGTCGATACCAATGGGTTCGTCACCAATGTGCTCCACAGCCACATGAACTTCGTTGGGCTCATCAGCGCAATACGATGAATAGGAACCAGGTACAAGGCGGAGATCTTGGAGGAGTGATCGACAAGGTCGGAATACGTGACCCTTTTCCAGCGGCACATCGCACTCCATCTCCAAGAAGTACGGTTGGCTTGGAAGAAGAAATCGAGTACTCGTCACGTACGCGAAATGAGGGATGATATCTTCCTCGCCTGCAGGGCATTCAAGTTGGTCTTCCGCTGTTTCAGTAGTCTGATCACCGGGAGGAGCGTGATGGTGACTCGCTCTGATACGAATAGACCGCAATAGACTGTCATAACTCCACGGTTTACCAACTGGCGTCCAAGTTTGGATATTTCCGTATTGCACAGCAAGCTTAGCTGTCGGGAACATCTGCACTACCTGCGGGGTCGCATCGAATGCATCATTGTAAAGGACAATTCCATGCTGGTCTTGTGGCGAGGCGGAAGTCCGATTCTTGAGAACTCCAATGGTCACTTCAGAACGCCGAAAGATAGCTCTCTCTGTCGCATAATCCAAAATCGTACCCAAGAGTCGTAATTCTCGTGCTCCTAATAGTAACTGCCCATTCGTTTGACCAACGAAGAACATGAGCAGCATGGATGTCGTCGGCACCAAGGAGATCCGGAGAATGACGCATTCTCGAATAGCAGCTCCCGAACCTTCTGATCCATTTAGAGTACGAATAGTAGGGAGTGGCTGACGATAGATGATTTTGCCGTCACGATCAAGTTTGCGATACAAGCGGTGATCGATGTAGGAGAAATCAGCCATGCCATCCAAACCGGCAGTGATGATGGAATGTTTCGAACCATCTAGCGAGGAGATAGCCACAGGCACATACGTCAAAGAGGCGGATCTCGTGCCATCGTACCGTACGGCTTTATTTTCACGATGGTCGGGATCCTGAGTGGTATTCAACGCAGTCTGAGGGCAGAATTCTCGAAATCCGAAGAGATGGAAGGGTGAGCAGCATAACGCTCGGTACAGTCGTCCCTCGGTGGCACTATATCCATGGCAACCAAGGTATCTTGTCCCACACGAACAATCGTATACCCCAATTCGTCACGATTATCTTCGTCTTCCGAGAAAACTCTAGATGCAACTCCAGTCACTTCGGTACTTTGCTCCTGCTCCTCCACCCATGCATCTTCAGTGATGACCAAAAAGGAAGGAGGTTCCATGGGGTCACCAGGGGAATAGCCTTCTGCAGAGAAGCTATCATCATCGCCCCAACCTCGTCATCGTCATACACGTTGCCCTCCGTGAGCTCAGAATACTGCACAGTGCAGTAGTCCGCTCGCTTAGTGTCATCCTGATCTTCGCCAAGCACTTCAAGCCACTGAGCGGCGACACCATCATTGTGGTGGCTAGGGTTCGCTCTCTGAGACTGTCACCCTCTACCCGGCGGAGCCGTCTGCTGTGCCTGACGAATCAAGTTCATCGTGTTGAGAGCCGTAGTCAGATCCTCCAGGCGCACCGGGGTCTGAGCGGTCCGCTGCACTGCAGGCTGCCTTCGGACCACCTGTTGTTGAGAGCCTGCAACCAAACGCTGCTGACTGCCTGCAACCAGCTGCTGTTGACCTGCACCTGGCATCTGCGCTGCTGTGTAGACCACCTGCGGCTGTTGCACAACGCGCGGCGCTAGCTGAGTCACTGAAGCCTGCCCTGCAGCAGCTAAAAGCGTCCGTCGGTATTGCTCCTGTCCCTCTGGCGTTGCTGGAAAACCCGCAGTCGTCAACGTCTGAGCAGCACGCCTCTTCCTCGAGGGATTGTCCGGCACAGGACACACACCGTTGTCGTGGTTAAAACTACCATGCCGGCCGCAACTGAGGCACGTCGTAATTGCTTGGCGCGTATGGTTATCTATCCCCTGTGGTAGCCAGGTTCCAATTCCCGAGTCAGTAACATAACCAACCCGTTGGACTGGCTGCAACTGCTGCCTCTGCTGCTGCTGCTCTCTCCTCATCCGTGGTGCGTGCTCCTTTCCTTTCTCCTTCTTAATCGCCTCTTCGATGTTGGCAGTAGGGTTGGCTTCCAGAATCTTGGAAATCTGGATGGTCGATTGAATGGCATCGTTGAGGGTGAGAGTAGATGCTTTCATATGCGGTGAGGCCTGAGCAAGTTCGACGCTCGTCCGCAAGCGCTCAGAATTGAGACCAGCAATGAAGTGCGAACGGAACGCAGCCGGATCAGTATCGCGACCTGACATTGCTCTCCACTGGCCGAATTTCTGCACCCATCGCGCAATATACTTATTCAATGACAAATTCCCCTGCCGTAAATTGAACCATTCACGTTCAAGCTCCTCAACCGTAGCCCGAGGTGGACAAGGAAGCTTCGTCGCCTCTTGCATAGCATCCAGACAGTCGTCATCATGCTGGCGCAACTCTTTCATTGTGATGGTCCCGTCCTTGTATTGTTTCCACATCTGCGGCCGTTCAGCTTCCCACTTGCGATAAGCTCCCATAGGGGCGAGTTGATACTCGCCTCCAATCACGTTCATCGCAATTGAGGGTTTATCAATCTTGCCTTCCATCATACGCCGCAATTGCATCCACCACGCGTCCACCTCATCACGGTCCTTAGTAATTTGCCCAGTGAGATTCGAAAACGTGATACGTGTCATACCAGCAGCTCCCTTCTTGACATGAAGTATCTCTTCTTCGTCACGACGACGCGCCGAACCGGGGTCAGTATGATGGTGCGGGGTAGGCTCCGGTCGACTTCGCGGTGGCTGATCGTCGGTCAATGCCGATACAGCGTCATCATCGTCGGGCGTAACACAAGTAGCATCCGGAGAGGTTCGCCGTGCCTCTCGAGCATTCGCCCGCATGGATTCCTCCACCATTCGTCGAAGTCGATCGTTGTCGATCCGCTGCCGCTCCACTTCTGAGCGTTGTTGCTGCGCGTCGCGGCGGGTGCTCTCAAGTTCACGTATGACTTGCTCGATCTGCGACTGGTACATCTCGAATCGTTCGGCGATGGTCTGCAGAACCTCGGGGTCGACATCCACGCGAAAATCTGTCGCTCTCGTATTCGCAGATGGTGGCCTAGGAGGTGCACTCTCCTCTGGTCCACGCATCGCCGTAACCGGTCCGGGTTCCGCTCGAGATGACTCCGTAGCATTCATCGCACGTTCGTAGGGTCGTGCGTACGGGAACGTCGGCTCACCCGGTCTTGAAGTTGCGTCTGGCGCAACCGTAGCTCCCCCTTCGCCGGTGCGTGGATCCGGAAGGATGACCACGCTTGGGGGGCTGTCGAGGCTATCAGATGATCTTGCCTCTCTTCCGATGCCACTTTCCTCGGCTTCCGGCCGTTGAAAGGGCGTACTGAACGGTGTTCTCCCAAGAGACGCAAATGGAGTCCCTGCACTGAATCGTTGCAGACGCTCCTGTGCGTCCCGAAACCACTGCGGTCGTTCTGTCATTGGCCTCTCTGCCATGACAGCGCTTTGCCCGGATAATAGGCTTAATCCGAACGCTCACAACTCACTTGTATTCTTTTCGTCAGACGACAATTGCCGGCAGCCGTCTGACTGCGCGCTGTACCGGTGCGCTGGACTTACGGAAGTATTTGCCTTGCGCGTGAAGACTATGGACGGCCTTCCCGGTGCTGTCGCTCGCCGTCAGGGAGGTGGTCTGCCTCGCGCGAGCTAAGTTATGTCTTACTCTGTCTTTGCCTGGTTAGGTCTTAAGATGCTTTGCCTGGTTGAGTCGTAGTGACTCCGCTCCCGTTCGATCCGAGTCATGTAAAATGAACCCCGCGGCGGTACCCGTGATCCTCTGGATCTTCACCCACAAATGCGTCGGCTTCGCACTCACTCGACCGTTACGAACCGACTCGCCGCCGAAAAACAGGAGATCGATAGTCCGGGAGTTGGACTATCGATTCCCGTTTCTGAGACCACTGTAGTGGTTTTCTCAGATACCCGCCCCTCCTGGCCGGACCAGGGGCCTCAACAACCCTTTCTCCCAACCCGAACCGCGGGTGAAACCACCACGCGCCCGATCTAAGCGTAATACCTCACGCCATCACGAAATCGGACAATCAAATGAGGGTTATATCAAGACAAGTGCAGGCCAGTAAGTTCACCTAGTCCCAATCTCTAACCCCAGTAAGTTCACCTTGTCCCAGTAAGTTCACCTGGTGAGTAAGTTCACCTAGTCCCAATCTCTAACCCCAGTAAGTTCGGCGTAAACCCACTCGTGCTCACACCCACTCAGCCCACTCTCCTTCGAGCTCGTCGCTCTCACCTCCGCCAATCTAAGCCGCTTTTATCCGTACACGCCGCTAGCCTTTGCGTTCACTCTAAAAACCCCTGTAAGTTCACTTGGCCCCAGTAAGTTCACCTGGTCACTCAGCTCACCTAGTCCCAATCTCTAATAGGGTCGGATAAGAAAGTTCGTACGAGCCGTTAACTATGTTTCAGTTTGTACTAAGACATACTCAACGGATCGCTGAGCTATGTTCATTTGTACTCAAGCAGTATGTGCCGCCACGCCGCGAGATCGTCGCGATGGAACTAGTCCCCATAGTGAAGTCGGCATCCTTTCGTCCCCTCACGCAAAAAAAGGAAAAAGCCCACGCGTTGTAGGACCCGTCGTTGCGGCGCGGGCTAGTCTCGTTTTCTTATCCGACCCTATCTCTAACCCCAGTAAGTTCACCTGGTCTCAGTAAGTTCACCTACAGTGCGCGTGTAGACGCCGGGAGGGGGCTTATCGGTATTGCGCAGCACGTGTGGAGTAGGGTGGAGTCGTCGACCAAGAAGAGGATATCCTCGGGGTTGCCGATCGACAGAGAGCCACGTAGAGCTGGACGTGACAGAAGACGGGCTTCGCCAAGAGGACGCCGACCTCGCGGGGCGTCTGGCCCTGGCTCTTGGTGATCGTTTGGCGTCGGCGGGCCTTAAGGGATACAGGTTGGAGGAGCCTCGGTGACAACGACACGATCGATCATGTATCTGGTACCGTTGCAGTGGCCGAGCGACGGGTCGAGGTTGCGAAGACTTTAAGCTCGCGATCAAAGTCAGCATGCCGTTGGTTGTCAGGGAGTTCAAAACTCGACTGTAAAGAGCGAGGCGTCGTCTTCCGACCCAACCTAGTCGGCCGAAAAGAACTCCGACGCCTCGTCTCCGGGAAAAAAAGGCCGCGGTCATGCGCGCGTTGTCAGCATCGACAACATCGTTTCGACGGGGCGTGAGAATGGCGCGCTGAAAGAGCCGCCGCGGGTCGTGGAAATAGTCTGCGAGGTCGCCGTGGACGGCTTGGAGGATCAATGCCTGGCTCTCGCGCCTACCTGATCCTTACTCTCGCAGAACTCCGACGCCTCGTCTCCGGGAAAAAAAGGCCGCGGTCACGCGCGCGTTGTCAGCATCGACAACATCGTTTCGACGGGGCGTGAGAATGGCGCGCTGAAAGAGCCGCCGCGCGTCGTGGAAATAGTCTGCGAGGTCGCCGTGGACGGCTTGGAGGATCAATGCCTGGCTCTCGCGCCTACCTGATCCTTACCCTAAATCGAGGGACAAACAGACAAACGGGGCCCGTCCTCTCTTCGCCTGGCCCACGCCTCGGCGATGACCCCGACTAGGTCCCGCGTACTTATCTCCGCCCGTCAGGCACATCCCTCATACCCCACAAACCCACCCACATCCTTCATGCTCCCCACACACACCCCCCCCCTCTTAGCAGTCGACATTTAAAGACAAACAGACAAACAGACAAACAAACAGACAAACAAACATCTGTCGATTAGTAGTTAAGATAAGATAAGAAGACAGCAAGAAAGCAATACAAATGCCCGGTACATTGGGTCCAGGAAGCGCAGGTGAAGGTGTCGAGATGACACTCCCCCAATAAATGCAAGGTCAATACCAGGGCAACAATCAGGGTAAGTCAGGTGGCAGGCAGGCAAGTGGGGGAAATGGGCGTTACTGCCACACCTGCCTTGTGTAGTAACACGTGACATGCGGAGTTGTCTAGTCGCACCTAAGACCGCACGCGGTCTCTACCATACACCCGGAGAGGGTCAAATCTCTCCAAAACTGCATGGGAAAGCCGCTGATGAAACTCGCTGCCCAACTCTGGCTTAAGCACCCACGGAGCTTTTCGGACAGCGGTAGTATACGAATTTCAGCACAAGAGCGCTATACTAAAGCTTCGATCTTACTTATCCGCATACCGGGTCGATGTGGCGATCGCTGGTCATTCACCATCAATGACGCAAGCGCCAATAGACGCTGGTCGGCGAATCGAGGGCAATTTACAAAAGGGGTGATGCATCGCCTTCCATAGTAATGTCATGGACCTCTTCTGTCTTGGAAGTGAAACGGACGAGATAGGCGGGGTAGGCCTGGTGGTCGTTGTAGGTGACGAAAATTGAAGGGTGGAACTCGTTGTCGACGGTCGTGTCGTAGCGCTGGTTTGGATTACCTTCGAGAGCCGGCGGGACGACGGAATCGGCGACGCCCTTGGTATAGCGGCCGACAATGATGCGGCACACAAAGACGTTCTGGACGCCGTCCTTGTCGGGCGGCGAGTACTTTGGAAAGCACGAGTAATCGGCGTCGACCGCAAAGTAGACGCCGCGGCCGTGCTGGGCCGACTTGGAGCAGAAGTCGCGATTGAATCCCTGCTCGACAATCTTGCCGGCGGCCTCGCCAGTAGTGCCGTGGTAGACGGGAAAGATCTCGACCTTTGGATCGAAGCCGTTGTTGTCCTTCAATAAGCGACGGTCGGGGGTGAGACCCTCGCGCTCGAGGATCGTCATGCGCTTGGTCGCATAGGGGCGCCAGAGCGACACGTTTTGGATGCGCTCGACGGAGACGACGTCATAGTAGTTAGGGTCGAAGGCGCGCAAGATTTCGGCGCGCTCTTTGGCTGGCGCGCGGCCGGCGCCTAGCTTAATCGTGTGGCACTGGGACTCGTCTGTCATTGTCGTTGTAGTCCAACTCTTAGGTGGAAGCAAGAACTTGAAGTCGCGAAGCGCGGTAGCGTCTGGAACGACCGAAACGCTATGGTCGCACTCCCTGACGCACGACACGGGGAACCAGCCAGCGTTGTCGAGAACCTCGTTCATGTTGTGGATCTCTCGGCCAAAGGCCCACTCGCCCGCCTCGTGTTCGTAGACGACGGATACGAGCATGCCGGTCGTGAGGGTGAGGCACTCGCGGCCCTGGATGTCGCGCGGCATACCCTTAACAGTGGGCACACCCTTGACGAGCGCGTTTGAGCCTCCGGTGCGGACGTTCGAACCGCGCGTCGCCTCCATCATGACGCAGACCGGGCGACGGAAGCCCGTCTCGACCTTGGTCTGCCACATCGTTCCCACATCAATCTCGTACTTGTACTCGAGCGCCGACGTTGTAAGCTCGTTGTAGGCGTCGATTTTGACGGTTGAGGATTTGGCCTGGCGGCGGCGGCGAGCGAGATACACCTCAGACAGTTTGCGCTGGACCTGTGGATCTTCGTAGCGGACCCACAACGTCCCGCTTCGCGTCGCTGCGTTGCGCCACTTAGCCATATTCCGGAAGTTTTCCCGCCAGTACCACGTAAACTCGACCTCCCGGGAGTCCGGGTCCATCCTCACCTTTCGGCATTTCCCCGTTTTGAGATTGCGCTGTGTCATTGTAGCTATGTTGATCTCGAGCCATTTACCGTTGGCGGCCGTCGACGTCGTCGTGTTGGCGAGTTCCGACTTGGATTCGGGTTCCTTGCTTTCGGTCCGCCGTACGCTAACTGTATCGACCGAGGGCTGCTCTGGGATGTTTGTCGTTGAGGTAGGCCGAACGATGAGCGTGTAGTCGGCCGCGTCTACACCGGCGACGATATTTCGAGCTGACGTTGCCATCTCGTCGTCCTCGTCGTCGTCACCGCGCGATTGCGATTTGAGTTGCTCCCGTACGGCTTCGGGGAGCTGACAGAAGCGCCAGTACAACTCTGAGAGCTGGTCCTGGACCACCTCGTCATAAGCGACCCAAGCGGGTTCGACATCCTCAGGGAGAGGCGTTCCTTTGTCGAGGAAAGATACCTTCTCCTCCTGTCGCGACGTCGTCTTGAGTCGCTCGCTGTCTTCCTCCCACCACCACATCTCCAGCTTGAAGACCCCGCCGGCGGTGGCCCCGCCGCGCCGAAACCCTTGGTCCTTGGTATCTTCTTGCAACAACGACGTACTCTGCGAGTCGCCCCACCCCGGAATATCGTCCGATGTCGCGAATGGCAGCTTGCGGTACTCTGATTCATTCCGAAAAGAAAAGGCCGTGATGAGAGTTGAAACGTCGCCTTTGCCGAAAATGTCTTCGGCCCCGCGCTTCTCGAGGACGTGCACCGTTTTTTCTTCGTGCTGCTCAGGGTCAAAAGGTTCTACGACCTCGTACGCGCGAAGCGACGCGACGAGGGCCTTGCGGTGGCGGAAGTCTTGGAGGCGGAATACGTATCCGGCGGCGACACACAAGCACGCAAGCGTCATCACAAACGCAACCATTGCGATCACTAAAGAGAAGATAAGTGTTCGACTCACCTGCGGCTCTTTTTCGTCATCGGTCACTGCGTCGTCGACGTCATCCGACACGAAATCAATGGGGACTGTCGTCACTCGCCCCGGCCAAATGACCGTGCCAAATAACGTGGATGACTGCTCCGAGACGTCATATTCGCCGACGATGATGAACTCGGCGAACGCATTTGTCAGTGGGACTGCGCGCTGCACGTCATCCCGCCGCTGTTTTCTCGCGAGCAGTGAATCCGACGACGATGTCCTCGACAACGACGACGACACGGTCTGCTCTTTATTCTCCTCGTTCTCGAGGCGACGAAATTCTCGATTTGTGATCTGCATGTTGTTGACATCGATCCTTCCGAGCCGGTCGCCGGTTTCGGGCGAAAGCACAACTGTTCCCGAAACGCCCGAGTGCGGCTCGAGCGCAAGGATCTGCGCGTAAATGTCCGCCGCCAAAAAGTCGTGGGCGCTGGCAATTTCTGTCGTCGAGGATTTCATGAATTTGTCTAGTCCCAACACGTAGATGAACACCGCATCAAACCAAAACGCACCGTACCCATAGATGGTGTACGGGTTACCGTCGACATCGCAATACTTAGATCTGTCTTCGGAAACGTAGACGAAGTCGTTCTCGCTCGCCTCGCCATACTCGGTGAGCTCGCCGTCTTCGTATATCAACGACGTTCCAGCTACGATGGATCGGTCCGTACACGCCTCGACGCTGGCCCCGGAGGCCCACGCGTCCATGTAAAAGGAAGCCTGGCCACCGTCTGAATACACCGGCGAATGTTCGATGAACCCGACCGCACCCTCGTGACCGAAGATAGCATCGAAGTCGACGTTCCCATCCGAGTCTAAGAATGTGTCCTCTGACGGGAAGAAGGTGAGCCAGCCGTAGCCTGCGCCCAGAAACAGCCCCGTGTTGTACGAGGCCGCGAAAATCTTCTCCTGGACGCGCGGGTAAGTCGCTATGAGGATGATGTTGGTGTCAAGAGACGCGACTGACTCGAGGATGTCGGTACCAGTGATGTCCCCGGCGTCGAAGGCCTCGAGCGAGAATGCGACTCCCACGTTCACCCCGTCGATCTTGGTCGTGGCCCCACAGGTGTAGTTGGCCCCCGAGACGCAGATGCCACCACCGAGAATGAGGTGCTCGTCCGAGTGAAAATTGTCGACGAACGCCTGCGCGCCCTCCTGGCCCCACTGCGTGTCGTCGTGTATGACTATCAGCCGTGTCCAGTACGACTCGGCGTACTTCGAAATCGCGACGCCGACTTCGGATTTGGAGGTAGCGACGCGCACGAGGTACGGGTAGATCGCCTCGTCACTAAGTGACGGTGCTGTCGCCTCGGGAGATATGACCACGTACGGTTCGGATTGGCCCGTTTGAGCCGCAAACGCCGCGAGTGCGTCGGTTGACGAGACCGCAGCCACGTCGTCCGAGCACGTCGGCATAACTAGCGAGATGGACTCGCCTTCCAGAGTCGACGCGAGCGCGACCAAGCCATCAAACGCCCTGCCCTCGACGCAACCGACCGTCACATCGTGCGCAACGAGCCTGACATTTGGAACGAGTTGGTTATACAACAACGAGCCATCGCGGTCGTTCAAGATAGCGATTGCGTTCAGGGCATGATCGCATTGCTCACGGCGAACGATTGACCCCCCGCACAGCACTGCGACGTGGACCTTGATGAATTCATCAGACTCCTGAGATATGCGCGCAGGGACCGTCGAGTTGGAAAAGCCACCCGCGATGTTGTAAGCGGTGGTAGCATCGAGTGCGACATCTTCGGTCGGATAGAACGTCTGCATGTAGGCCGAGACGGCACTCCAGTGCGCGACGCCGAGCTCGACAACGTCGGCGTCCTCGAAGATGTCAGCGTATATGGAGCCGGTGTCGTGCACGTTTGTGAGGAGTCGACTCGAGCCCGCGACCGAGTAGTTGCGGTTGTCGTCGAGCTCGATACCATCGATGAGGATGTTGTCGTCGATCGTGGGGACTTCAGACAAAAAGAACCACGTGGTCTCCACCGACGACGACACCTGGAGGAAGTAACGACCCTTGTAGACATCCAGCGACAGCGAGTCGGACGAGTAGTCGTCGTCATCATCGTCGATGTGAGGTGCCTCGACGTCGAGACGTTTGATCGAACGCTGTAAAGTGTCGCGGATAGACCTTCCGAGAACGTTCCTGAGCACGACGATCTCGTCGCCCAAATCGGGCACGAGGTTGATGATGTCGGCTTTGGTGACCGCGCCGTTCCCGAGGGAGGCGCCCAGCGCTCCGGCGGTGACAAATGCAACATCGGCGTCCGCGTACCACATGAGAGCATCCGCGACAAAATCGCCGGCCTGGCACTCGGCGACCTCGCAGCCGCACAACGGAGTTTCTGAGGTCAAGAGTGTCGTGCAGTCCGCGTCCTGGATGAGCTGGGTGGCGTCGAGGGTCGATGCCAAGTAACCGGCGTGCCCCAACACATGATCCGCCAAAGTTTGATCCACCGTTGCTTTAAGGTCGTCGAGCTCCTCGCGGATCGACGCGTCTTCCGGCGCTTCGCAATTCAATTCAATCACGCCACGGCTTGAGGTATCGGGCTGGTACTGCCCCACCGAGTTGAAGGACATGGTCGTGTTCATGAGCGTAACACCCCTCGGCCTCGAGTCCGTAACGGCGAACCCGACCTTGTTGAGCGCCCAGTTTTCGAAAGTTTGAAAACGGTCTTCTTCGGCATAGCTCCGTCCAATCTCCGATGTGCCGTCGAGAAAAATTACGTCGGGGAGGAAGAAGTTGAGGGCAAACGAGTAGGTGATTTGTTGATCTCTGAGATAATCATCGTCGACAGAGAACAACATGTCGTCGTCGGCTCTCGCGACTATTCCCTCGAGCGTAGCATCGGAGATGCTGGAGACCGCGATGGCGAGAATATCCGGCACGCCAACCGAAAGCAGCATCTCGGACAGCGTGAACGACACAGCGCGCTCATACCCAATAACACGCGCGGCGTAGTGCGGCGAGACGCGCTCGAGCTCGAAGCCGTCGATCATATGATATACGCCCATCCTCACGTCATCGAACACCGTGAACACGGAAAATTTACGGACGTGCGACGAATTCAAGTATGGATCGTCTGTCAGGTCGAGGTTTGAAACGACCGCCACGGAACCGGTACGCGCCAAGTGCTCCGCGAGCGCCTTGCCACCAGTCGGCTCGTCGGCGGTCACCCCGGCAGCGAAATCGCGCGGGTTGAGGCATCGAGCTTCGAAATTGAGACTGCGATACAGCTCGTTCGCCGCTGCGTCGCCAAACGTCGGGTAAAACAGCCCCGATCCGAAAAACCACCCGCCTAAGTCGATTGCCACCACGGCATCTTTGCCCTCCAACAAGGCTTCCTCGCGCCGTGCGGCGATGGCCCCCGCGCGCCTAGCTGCCCCCCCATCGCACTCACACGGCGACCTTTCGTACGCCTCCAGCGAACATTCCGAACCGTTCTGTGCAATGGGATAGTGCGCGCCGCGGACGGCCGACGACACCACCACCTCGATATCGTAGGCTTGAGCGCCGAGGCACGACAAGAGCAAAACAAGAGTCATACCGCATACGTTCTTTGAAACCGGTTGTGGCGATTTTTCGTTGAAGGGGTCATGGAACAAGTACGACGTCCCGAGGTGTGGATAAGTTTTGTCGATTTGTCTATATTTGCGGACATTTCCGGCCGTTAAAAGTCTTTCCGAACAAGGAGTAGAGGGGAAGGACCGGGTGAAGAGTTGCGAAGCCCAAGGAATAGTCGGATCTAACTAATCCGCCCTTGCCCTAATTGCGATTTCCCCTTACTAAAAACTTCGGGCCGCGAAAGCACGCGATCGGTGCAGGGCTCCGCCCGCCGGACTTTGCGTCCACGGGAACTTCACGACCTCATCTGTCGGTCAGGCCAAAGTCCGGCGGACAGACGGTGCTAATCAGACCGTGCTGTCGCCGCGTCCTTATGGCACTTCTCGCAACAGCCGCGGATGATATTTTGGCGGCAGCGACGGCATTAGACACCGAACGCTGGTGGGAAATCGACGTTGGCTTCGCACGACGCGTTGGTGCGAGTCTAAATCTCACTGTCGACTACGAAATACTCAACGCCGCGCTCACTCCCGGGCTGGCCGGTTAGCACCCGGAAAGTCCGCGCTGGGATGGGGTTCGCTCAATTTGGGCAGAACGCGACGGACAGGTCGATTGTTCGTTGACCGACACGTTCGCGGCCTGCGACGCTTTTGCACGACTTCGCACAAGACCGCGCGCAGTGGCGCTCCGCCATCAACCAGTCCTCGTCACTCGCCTTTGCCCCAGCTGCGTGATTTTCCTATGTTATTCCGGATCGGCTCCTGCCGGTCCGGCCTGGCTCCCATGCTCTGGCTCCCATGCCACGGGAGAGGTCTGGAATTAGTTAAGTTAGCACTCACTAGAGATCTTGGTCCGACTCTTCGAAGGCACCACCGCAAAGATGCGGCTGGTCGGAGGCACTGGTCGTACTGCAGTAACCCGACGAAGTTCACGGGCAACCCCCCCCCGCCGTCTTCATTGTCAATGCGGCGCAGGCGGAAGCCGCGAGACCAGCCACCTGCCCACCTGTCCGGCCTGGGACTGGCCGAATACAACGACGTGGGCCATCCTCTCGGAGTACGGCGCTTACTGGCCTGACCCAGTGCCGAGTACGAACAAGAGGCGGGCTCAGTCGACGCCGAGCAAAGCACCGCCAAAGTCGGACGAGGAGTACGACGACACGCCGTCGCCAGCCCCGTACCGGCAACCCGAGGCCATCATGGCAAAGCCCAAGCTCGAAGCCTAGGATCACTCAACGGAGATCGCGAGGCTGAGAGCGCGCGTCAGGCACCTCGAGTACGAGAAAGAGGACGTTAAGACCAAGCTGCAGCAGAGCTAGCCGCCTACCACCAGGTCGACGATCTTCAAGTCGAAGTACGCCGGCATCGAGAGCTCGTGACCTTCAACGCCAGCACGATAAAGAAGCAGGAGTGCGAGCTCGAGGCGCTGTTTCGAGCTGCTGATGGAGCTCGACGCCGAGTCGAGATTTTGTCAGAGGTGCGCGTCCGGGATGCCGAGGCCCGCGCCTCGGAGGCGGAGGTGCGCGCCTGGGACGCCGAGGCCCGCGCCTCAGCGGCCCAGGCGAAGTTCTTGGCGGAGGTCAATGGAGGCTTGAGTTCGATGAAATTATCGGGGGGGTCGACAGGGAACTGATTGAAGGATTCCGTCATTGGCCGAGCCGAGGGAACTGATTGAAGGATTCCGTCATTGGCCGAGCCGATCCTAACTACTAATCGACAGATGTTTGTCTGTTTGTCTGTTTGTTACTACTAATCGACAGATGTTTGTCTGTTTGTTTGTTTGTTTGTTTGTTTGTTTGTTTGTTTGTTTGTTTGTTTGTTTGTTTGTTTGTTTGTTTGTTTGTTTGTTTGTTTGTTTGTTTGTTTGTTTGTTTGTTTGTTTGTTTGTTTGTTTGTTTGTTTGTTTGTTTGTTTGTTTGTTTGTTTGTTTGTTTGTTTGTTTGTTTGTTTGTTTGTTTGTTTGTTTGTTTGTTTGTTTGTTTGTTTGTTTTTTTGTTTTTTTGTTTTTTTGTTTTTTTGTTTTTTTTGTTTTTTTGTTTTTTTGTTTTTTTGTTTTTTTGTTTGTTTTGTTTTTTTGTTTTTTTGTTTTTTTGTTTGTTTTGTTTGTTTTGTTTGTTTGTTTGTTTGTTTGTTTGTTTGTTTGTTTGTTTGTTTGTTTGTTTGTTTGTTTGTTTGTTTGTTTGTTTGTTTGTTTGTTTGTTTGTTTGTTTGTTTGTTTGTCTTTAAATGTCGACTGCTAAGAGGGGGGTGTGTGTGGGGAGCATGAAGGATGTGGGTGGGTTTGTGGGGTAGGAGGAATTGTCCACCGATTTAGGGTATGGATGGAGGACCACTGTCTGGCTCTCGCTCCTACCTGATCCTTACTCTCGCGCCTACCTGATCCTTACCCTAAATCGACGCACAAACAAACAGACAAGCAGACAGACAAACATCTGTCGATTAGTAGTTAAGATAAGACAAGTGCAGGCCAGTAAGTTCACCTAGTCCCAATCTCTAACCCTAGTAAGTTCAGGTCTGGTCCCAGTAAGTTCACCTGGTCAGTTAGTTCACTTAGTCCCAATCTCTATCCCGGCGTAAACCCACTCGTGCTCACACCCACTCACCCCACTCTCCTTTGAGCTCGTCGCTCCCACCCCCGCTAATCTAAGCTGCTTTGATCCGCACGCGACGCCAACCTTTGAGTTTGAGTTGTCAAAAAACTCCAGTAAGCCCACCTGGTCTCAATAAGTTCACCTGCACTCAGTTCACCTAGTCCCAATGTCTAGACGCAGTAAGTTCACCTGGTCCCAGTAAGTTCACCTACAGTGCGCGTGTAGACGCCGGGAGGGGGCTTATCGGTATTGCGCAGCACGTGTGGGGTAGGGTGGAGTCGTCGACTCAGAAGAGCATATCCTCGGGGTTGCCGATCGACAGAGAGCCACGTAGAGCTGGACGTGACAGAAGACGGGCTTGGGCGAGAGGACGCCGACCTCGCGGGGCGTCTGGCCCTGGCTCTTGTCGATCGTTTGGCGTCGGCGGGCCTTAAGGGATACAGGTTGGAGGAGCCTCGGTGACACCACACGATCGATCATGTATCTGGTACCGTTGCAGTGGCCGTGCGACGGGTCGAGGTTGCGAAGACTTTAAGCTCGCGATCAAAGTCAGCATGCCGTTGGTTGTCAGGGAGTTGAAAACTCGACTGTTAAGAGCGAGGCGTCGTCTTCCGACCCAACCTAGTCGGCCGAAAAGAACTCCGACGCCTCGTCTCCGGGAAAAAAAGGCCGCGGTCACGCGCGCGTTGTCAGCATCGACAACATCGTTTCGACGGGGCGTGAGAATGGCGCGCTGAAAGAGCCGCCGCGGGTCGTGGAAACAGTCTGCGAGGTCGCCGCAGACGGCTTGGAGGATCAATGTCTGGCTTCCGGGCCTACATGATCCTTACCCTAAATCGGTGGACAAACAGACAAACAGACAGACAGACAAACACACACCCCCCCCTCTTAGCAGTCGACATTTAAAGACAGACAGACAAACATCTGTCGATTAGTAGTTAGGAAGAAAGATCATGTAGGCCCGCGAGCCAGACATTGATCCTCCAAGCCGTGTGCGGCGACCTCGCAGACTATTTCCACGACCCGCGGCGGCTCTTTCAGCGCGCCATTCTCACGCCCCGTCGAAACGATGTTGTCGATGCTGACAACGCGCGCATGACCGCGCCCTTTTTTTCCTGGAGACGAGGCGTCGGAGTTCTTTTTGGCCGACTAGGTTGGGTCGGAAGACGACGCCTCGCTCTTTACAGTCGAGTTTTCAACTCCCTGACAACCAACGGCATGCTGACTTTGATCTCGAGCTTAAAGTCTTCGCAACCTCGACCCGTCGCACGGCCACTGTAACGGTACCACATACATGATTGATCGTGTCGTTGTCACCGAGGCTCCTCCAACCTGTATCCCTTAAGGCCCGCCTACGCCAAACGATCAACAAGAGCCAGGGCCAGACGCCCCGCGAGGTCCGCGTCCTCTTGCCCACAAGCCCGTCTTCTGTCAAGTCCAGCTCTACGTGGCTCTCTGTCGATCGGCATCTCCGAGGATATACTCATCTGGGTCGACGACTCCACCCTACCCCACACGTGCTGCGCAATACCGATAAGCCCCCTCCCGGCGTCTACACGCGCACTGTAGGTTAACTTACTGGGACCACGTGAACTTACTGGGGTTTGAGATTGGGACTAGGTGAACTGAGTGACCAGGTGAACTTACTGGGACCAGGTGAACATAGTGGGGTTTTTAGAGTAAAGGGTTTTTAGAGTAAACTCAAAGGTTGGCGGCGCGTGCGGATCAAAGCAGCTTAGATTGGCGGAGGCGAGAGCGACGAGCTCAAAGGAGTTGGTGTGAGCTAGGTGAACTTACTGACCAGGTGAACTTCTACGAAACTGGAACCAGGTGAACTTACTTGTCTGTCTGTCTGTCTGTCCCTCGAGTTAGGGTAAGGATCAGGTAGGCGCGAGAGTAAGGATCAGGTAGGCGCGAGAGCCAGGCATTGATCCTCCAAGCCGTCCACGGCGACCTCGGAGACTATTTCCACGACGCGCGGCGGCTCTTTCAGCGCGCCATTCTCACGCCCCGTCGAAACGATGTTGTCGATGCTGACAACGCGCGCGTGACCGCGGCTTTTTTTCGGAGACGAGGCGTCGGAGTTCTTTTCGGCCGACTAGGTTGGGTCGGAAGACGACGCCTCGCTCTCAAGAGTCGAGTTTTGAACTCCCTGACAACCAACGGCATGCTGACTTTGATCGCGAGCTTAAAGTCTTCGCAACCTCGACCCGTCGCACGGCCACTGTAACGGTACCACATACATGATTGATCGTGTCGTTGTCACCGAGGCTCCTCCAACCTGTATCCCTTAAGGCCCGCCTACGCCAAACGATCACCAAGAGCCAGGGCCAGACGCCCCGCGAGGTCGGCGTCCTCTTGGCGAAGCCCGTCTTCTGTCACGTCCAGCTCTACGTGGCTCTCTGTCGATCGGCAACCCCGAGGATATCCTCTTCTTGGTCGACGACTCCACCCTACTCCACACGTGCTGCGCAATACCGATCAGCCCCCTCCCGGCGTCTGCACGCGCACTGTAGGTGAACTTACTGGGACCAGGTGAACTTACTGGGGTTAGAGATTGGGACTAGGTGAGCGGAGTGACCAGGTGAACTTACTGGGGCCAAGTGAACTTACAGGGGTTTTAAGAGTGAACGCAAAGGCTAGCGGCGTGTACGGGTAAAAGCGGCTTAGATTGGCGGAGGTGAGAGCGACGAGCTCGAAGGAGAGTGGGGTGAGTGGGTGTGAGCACGAGCGGGTTTACGCCGAACTTACTGGGGTTAGAGATTGGGACTAGGTGAACTTACTGACCAGGTGAACTTACTGGGACCAGGTGAACTTACTGGGGTTAGAGATTGGGACTAGGTGAACTTACTGGCCTGCACTTGTTTGTCTTTAAATGTCGACAAGTGCAGGCCAGTAAGTTCACCTACTCCCAATCTCTAACCCCAGTAAGTTCGGCGTAAACCCAGTCGTGCTCACATCCACTCACCACTCTCCTTTGAGCTCGTCGCTCTCACCCCCGCCAATCTAAGCTGCTTTGATCCGCACACGTCGCTAACCTTTGAGTTTACTCTAAAAACCCCAGTAAGCTCACTTGGCCTCAGTAAGTTGACCTGGTCACTAAGTTCACCTAGTCCCAATCTCCAACCCCAGTAAGTTCAGGCCTTTGGTCCCAGCAAGTTCACTGCGCACGCCGGGAGGGGTGGAGTCGTCGACTCAGAAGAACATATCCTGGGGGTTGCCGATCGACAGAGAGGCACGTAGAGCTGGACGTGACAGAAGACGGGCTTGGGCGAGAGTACGCCGACCTCGCGGGGCTTCTGGCCCTGGCTCTTGTCGATCGTTTGGCGTCGGCGGGCCTTAAGGGATACAGGTTGGAGGAGCCTCGGTGACACCACACGATCGATCATGTATCTGGTACCGTTGCAGTGGCCGTGCGACGGGTCGAGGTTGCGAAGAGAAGCTCGCGATCAAAGTCAGCATGCCGTTGGTTGTCAGGGAGTTGAAAACTCGACTGTAAAGAGCGAGGCGTCGTCTTCCGACCCAACCTAGTCGGCCGAAAAGAACTCCGACGCCTCGTCTCCGGGAAAAAGGCCGCGGTCATTCGCGCGCGTCAGCATCGACAACATCGTTTCGACGGGGCGTGAGAATGGCGCGCTAAAAAGCCGCCGCGGGTCGTGGAAATAGTCTGCGAGGTCGCCGTAGACGGCTTGGAGGATCACTGTCTGGCTCTCGCGCCTACCTGATCCTTACTCTCGCGCCTACCTGATCCTTACCCTAAAACGAGGGACAGACAAACAGACAGACAAACATCTGTCGATTAGTAGTTAGGACTGCTAAGAGGTCTGTCCCTCGATTTAGGGTAAGGATCAGGTAGGCGCGAGAGTAAGGATCAGGTAGGCGCGAGAGCCAGACAGTGATCCTCCAAGCCGTCTACGGCGACCTCGCAGACTATTTCCACGACCCGCGGCGGCTCTTTCAGCGCGCCATTCTCACGCCCCGTCGAAACGATGTTGTCGATGCTGACAACGCGCGCATGACCGCGGCCTTTTTTTCCCGGAGACGAGGCGTCGGAGTTCTTTTCGGCTGACTAGGCTGGGTCGGAAGACGACGCCTCGCTCTTTACAGTAAGAGTTTTCAACTCCCTGACAACCAACGGCATGCTGACTTTGATCGCGAGCTTAAAGTCTTCGCAACCTCGACCCGTCGCACGGCCACTGCAACGGTACCAGATACATGATCGATCGTGTCGTTGTCACCGAGGCTCCTCCAACCTGTATCCCTGAAGGCCCGCCGACGCCAAACGATCAACAAGAGCCAGGGCTAGACGCCCCGCGAGGTCGGCGTCCTCTCGCCCAAGCCCGTCTTCTGTCACGTCCAGCTCTACGTGGCTCTCTGTCGATCGGCAACCCCGAGGATATGCTCTTCTGAGTCGACGACTCCACCCTACCCCACACGTGCTGCGCAATACCGATAAGCCCCCTCCCGGCGTCTACACGCGCACTGTAGGTGAACTTACTGGGACCAGGTGAACTTGCTGGGGTTTGAGATTGGGACTAGGTGAACTGAGTGACCAGGTGAACTTACTGAGACCAGGTGAGCTTACTGGAGTTTTTTGACAACTCAAACTCAAAGGTTGGCGGCGCGTGCGGATCAAAGCAGCTTAGATTAGCGGAGGTGAGAGCGACGAGCTCAAAGGAGAGTGGGGTGAGTGGTGTGAGCACGAGTGGGTTTACGCCGGGATAGAGATTGGGACTAGGTGAACTTACTGACCAGGTGAACTTACTGGGATTAGGTGAACTTACTGGGGTTAGAGATTGGGAGTAGGTGAACTTACTGGCCTGCACTTGTCTAACACTGACCAATCAGCAGGGAGAACGATACCCTGATACTAGAACCCTAACTTGATATTGTTTACAGTATCTGCGGTATATTTCTGACGCAACGTGCTGTCACGGGGCACATAGCGGCGCCATGCCAGCTCGCTTCTCCAGGGCCGTAATGGACGACGGTGATCTGGACGACGTACTCGACGCGGAGGAGGCGAAGCGGCTTTACCGCACAGCGTCTCTCGTCTAATACAAAGACGGATATGATATGATATAAGATTTTGTGTACGAGAGTTAGTATACCCCATTTGATCGGTACGAGTCTAACCTGGTTTGATCCCAAAAAAAAATAAAACAAGGGTAAGTTTGGTTTTTGTTGGATCTTTCGATACAAATCTTCGCAGGCAGTTGGTTAGGTTGGATTATCATTTTGACGCGACGCGTCTCCTGGTAGGTTTGGTTTGATTCATTTCTTAGCCGACGTGCGCGTTTTTGGTTGGTTTGGTTTGATTTATTCTCTTCACCGACGCACGCCTATTTTGCTATGTATATATTATTTTGTCTCTTCGCCGACGCATTCCCGAACCATGGACGAGACAGCTTGAGCTGCGCGCCGGGGGTAGTTGAAAAATTTGAAGGACCTGTTCGACGAGAAGTTGCTGACGCAGGACATGTACGACGCTGCTGTCGAGGAAATCCCAAAGAAATACGTTGCAGAGCCTGCGCCGCCGCAAGCGCCAGCACCAGCAACGGCAACGGCACCAGCTCCGGTATCAGCGACGACAACGGCGGCTGCGGCTCCGGCTGAAGCCGCTGCAAAGTTTACAATAAAGCGACATGCGAAAACCGTCAATTGAATCTTTCTTTGTTGGTCCCAGGGCAAAAACCGTCGATTGAATCTTTCTTTGTTGGTCCCAGGGCGGGTGTTAGAGCGCCGGCCGTCGCCATGCCGCCGTACGAATGGGAGGAGAGTTACTCAGAACGTGTTCGTCATCTCCATGCCGAGATTTTTGGCCACAATGATGCGCGTCGCTCTGAAGGAACGGCGCACGTGTCTTGCGGGCCCCAGAAAACGACACGACCGAGAACGCTGGATGTGGGTTTTGGTTGGTTTGGCGGTCGGTTTGGTTGGATTGCTCAGGTTGATTGCGTTCGCCTGGTTGGTTGGGTTTGATTTTCTAGGTCAAAAAATTTCGCCTGGTTGGTTGAGTTTGATTTTCTGGGATCACAGCTTTTCGGGACGTTGGGACGGCCACCTAGTTGGAACGGTTCGGACAATGACGGTATATACTGACCTTGTACACTTAAGCTTTTCAGTGTGACGCTGGTCGGGAACCGAGTCAGAACTTCAAATATAGGGCCTAGTTTCAGACCTAGTGGACACACAGAGTCGAGGATGACCGGGTGAAGCGCGGAGGGTTTAGGAGTAAACTCAAAGGTTAGCGAACGTGCGCTGATCAAGGCTGCTTAGGGTTAGCGTAGACTCATGCTCTTCTTAATCGGGCTTGGCCTCGGCGACGAGAAGGACATCACGGTGCGCGGTCTCGAGGCCGTGCGCGCGTGTGACGAGGTGTGGCTCGAGTCGTACACCTCAATCCTGGGTGTCGAGAAGGCTAAGCTCGAGGCGCTTTACGGGAGGTCGGTGCGGCTCGCGCCACGCGAGCAAGTCGAGAGCGACGCCGAGGCCATCATTGGGTCTAGCGTCGAGCGTGACGTCGCGCTTCTTGTCGTGGGCGATCCGCTGTGTGCGACGACGCACACGGACCTCGTGCTGCGCGCGAGAAGGCTCGGGGCCAAGGTCGAGATCGTGCAGAACGCGAGCGTCATGGCTGGGGTTGCTCGTTGCGGCTTGCAGTTGTACCGGTTCGGGCAGACGGTGTCGATTCCGTTGTTCGAGGGTGATTGGCGCCCGCTGAGTTTCTACGACAAGGTCGCACTGAATCGAGCCCAGGACGTTCACACGCTGTGTTTGTTGGACATCAAGACCCGCGAGCCCGACTTCGGCCTTCTGGCGAAGACGGGCCGCCTCACCTACCTGCCTCCGCGCTTTATGACGGTCGGCCAGGCGATCGCCCAGCTCTTTGAGGCCGAGGCCGAGCGCCAAACAGGCGCCTGCGCGCGGGAAGTTGCCGCGGTCGCCGTCGCCCGCCTCGGCCGGCCCGACGAGGCCATCGTCGCGGCGACGCTCGGCGATCTCGCGGATTTCGACCTCGGAGGGCCGCTCCACTCCCTCGTCGTCTGCGCCCCCACGCTGCACGACCTCGAGCTTGAATTCCTCGAGCAGTTCCGCCCCCGCGAGACAGCGAGCTAGGGGGGTAGCGGGATATGAATTAGGTCCCAATGGACGCGACGACCTCTCACTCTCGGCGTGACATGGCGATCCGGCTTGCGTGCGCCTCGACGAGCTGCTGCGTCGCCGATGCGATGTGTCTTCCGATGGATATGATCAAGATGCGCATGCAGTTGCAGAACGAGATGGTTCCGTCGTCGGCGCCACGCCTCGGCGTAATGGCGATGAGCAGGCGGATCCTGCGGGTCGAGGGGGCCGGTGCCTTTTGGGCCGGTTTGGGGGCTGCGATGGCGCGCCAGGCGACCTACGGTGGCCTCTCGTTCTGGTCCTACCCGTACGTGCGCGACGCGCTCGCGCGCTCGGCCGGTCACCGCGATCCTCCGACGTGGGCTCAGCTCGCCGCTGGCGCGATCTCTGGTGGGGTCGCCTCGGCCATTGCGAATCCCACGGACGTCGTCAAGGTCAGGCTTCAAGCCGACGGTCGTCGCGCGCTTTTGGGCGAGCCGCGGAAGTATTCGGGTGGTTTCGTCTCGACGCTCGGCGTCGTCTTTGGTCGCGAGGGGGGCCTCGCCGCGCTTTACGCTGGCCTCGGACCAAACGTCTCGCGCGCGGCGGTCGTCAACGGCGTCGGCATCGCCGCCTACGATTCCTCGAAAAGTTTTGCGTCGCGCATCGTCGGCGATCGGCCGCTCGCCGAACGCTTCCTCGGCGCCTGCGTCGGCGGCGTCGCGACCGCCATCGTGCGTTATTTTGTGGTACCATCATCATTATTTTCATCATGATTGCAGGCGGGGTGTCCATTCGACGTCGTCAAAACGCGCCTCATGGCGCGCGGGGCGCAGGAGCAGCTCTACACCAGCGCGCTGCACTGCCTCGTCGCTACCGTGTCCTCCGAGGGATCGTGCGTGAGCTACCTTCTTGCGTCTTCTTTTTTCTCTTTGAGACGCACGCGCCAATCATGCAGGCTCGCGCTCTGGAAGGGCATCATCCCCGTCTATTGCCGCCAGGCCCCGTTCAACCTCTTCAACTACATCATTATGGAGTTCCTCCTCGACACCTTCGCCCGGAAGAGCCGTCGATAGGTGGTAGGGACCTGGCGCTGCGCTTGTAATTATTAGGGGATGTTGTCTCTTCCTTTTATTCCTCCGCGTTCGGAGTGATTATTATTGCGTTTTAAAATGAGGAGAGAGTTGACCATATGGGCAAGTCGACGTCGACGAGGACCAAAAAAAAACCAGAAAAAAACCCGAGCCAAATGTGGAACCGTGGTCTATTATTATTATTATAACTACGGCTCCTCCGCGCTGCACGCCAGCAACAACGCAGACAACGGCTAGATCATGAGATGATCTATGAGGCGGGCGATTAAGCGGAACTAGGCGAGGGCACGCGAGGCCTCGAGCACGGGAAGATCAGGCGCGGCAACCAGGGCCGCACCGTCGAGCCAAGGCCAGTGCTGGGAACGTCGCGCTTCGAAGTCGTCAATTTCGTCGGCGTATTGGAGCGTGAGCGCGATGTCGTCGAGGCCCTCGAGGAGGCACTTTTTGCGGAAGGGGTCGATCTCAAACTCGAAGACCTGGCCCGTGGCGACGACAGTGACGGTCTGGTTTGGGAGGTCGATCGCGATGTCGCGCGCTCGTCCCGCCTCTTCCATCAAGACGTCGACGTCGGGGCGAGGCAGCGCGATCGGGAGCATGCCGTTTTTGAAGCAGTTGTTGTAGAAAATGTCGGCGAAGGAAGGTGCGACGACGACGCGGATGCCGGCGTCCTTGATCGCCCACGGCGCGTGCTCGC
Organism: Chrysophaeum taylorii; assembly: GCA_029834535.1. Lineage (NCBI taxonomy): Eukaryota > Pelagophyceae > Pelagomonadales > Pelagomonadaceae > Chrysophaeum > Chrysophaeum taylorii. The sequence continues at coordinate 27,056 of JAQMWT010000129.1, forward strand.
GACTCGAGCCGCACCCAAAGTTCTCGCCGCCGACGAGAATGCTCGCTCGCAGGTACCAGGGCTCGCGGTTGAGAACGAAGTCCGTCTTGAGGACGGGCGTCTCGCCGCGCGCGACCGCGTCGGGGTTTTCGTACCGAAGCTCCGCGAACGCGGCGAAACCGAGGCCCGTGCGCTTGATGGTCTTCAGGTACTCCTTGGGAATGATCATGTCGGTGTCGACGTTGGCGATGTCGAGCGGCGCCGCGAGCCCCGTCAGCGCGGTGATCGACACGCTGCTGCAGTCCTCGAGCTCGGGATTGCAATCGTCGGCCTCGCCCCCCAACCCAGCCAGTGGGTCCCTGTTGACAACCTTGGAGCCGAGCGGGGGCAGCGCGTCGTCGGGCGGCGAGAGGCGCGTCGCGAAAGGGACTACGGAAACGCGCGTCCGCGACGACTCGGCAACGATGCTGCCGTCGTCGTTGAGGTAGTCCCGGACATCGGCGAGCTTGCCCGCGATGGCGGTCGCGGCGGCCGAGGCGGGCGACATGAGGTGCGTCCGGCCGCCGTTGCCCTGGCGGCCCTCGAAGTTTCGGTTCGAGGTCGACGCGCACCGTTCGCCCGGCTTGAGCTTGTCGGGGTTCATGGCGAGGCACATCGAGCAGCCGGGCTCGCGCCACTCGAAGCCCGCGTCGACCAGCACCTTGTCGAGGCCCTCCCGTTCGGCCTCGAGCTTGACGAGGCCCGAGCCCGGCACGATCATCGCGCGCACGCCGTCGGCCACCTTGCGGCCGGCGGCGACCGCGGCGACGTCCCGGATGTCCTCGATCCGGCCGTTCGTGCACGAGCCAATAAACACGTAATCAACAGGGACGTCGGTGAGGCGCGTGCCGGGTTCGAGGCCCATGTAGGCATAGGCCCGCTTCATCGCCGCGACCATGGACCTGTTGTCGGGCGTCGGCGCCGGGATTTCGGGGGCGGTCCCGTCGACGGGCGCGACGTCCTGCGGCGACGTGCCCCACGTCACCATCGGCGGAATGTCGGAGGCGGCGATCTTGACGACGGCGTCGTAGGCGGCGCCCTCGTCGCTCTTGAGCGACCGCCAGTACTCGCACGCCTGTGCCCACATCTCGCCCGTCGGGCACATGGGCCTCCCCTCGAGGTACTCGAACGTCGTCTCGTCGGGCGGGATGAGGCCGGCTCGCGCGCCCGCTTCGATCGCCATGTTCGAGATCGACATCCGCGCCTCCATCGACAGCTTTTCGATCGCCGTTCCAGAAAACTCGATCGCGCACCCAGTGCCGCCCGCGGCGCCAATCTTTCCAATCACGAATAACACGAGATCTTTCGACGTGACGCCCGGACGCAGCTCGCCGTTCACCTCGACGAGCATGTTCTTTGGCTTTTGCTGAAGAATCGTCTGCGTGGCGAGGACGTGCTCGACTTCGGAGGTCCCAATACCAAACGCCAGAGCGCCGAAAGCCCCGTGCGTCGCCGTGTGGGAGTCGCCGCACACGCACGTCGTTCCGGGCAGCGTAAATCCCTGCTCTGGTCCGACGACGTGCACGATTCCCTGACGCGCGTCCTTCATCCCAAAGTACCGGAGCCCAAACATTTCGACATTCTCCTCTAGGGCGAGCACTTGCGTGCGACTCGCGACGTCCTCGAGAAACGCCTCAACGCTTACCTCGCCACCGTGGAATGCCGCTCGCGACGACGTCGGCACGTTGTGGTCGACCGTGCACAGCGTGCAGTCGGGACGCCGCACCGGACGCCGCGCCAGCCGGAGCCCCTCGAACGCCTGAGGGGACGTCACCTCGTGCACGAGATGCCTGTCCACATACAGGACTGCCGTCTTTTCGTCGCGCATCGCCACCACGTGGTCGTCCCACACCTTGTCCAGCAACGTCCGCGGTTTTTCTGCCGCTTCGCTCGTCGCCACCATTCGCCGCTGCCAACCCGCCGTCCTCGGCCCCACGCCACACCTCAATGCCCGACCCCCGCGAAAAGCGTGCACCATCAGCATCGCCGCCCACTGTCTGACCATATCACTCCTCGAGCCTTCTTCGCCGCCTTCGTCCGTAAGAGCAGTTGCGGTTTCAGCCCCTCTACACACACGGTCGCCCTTCCGTTGAGTTTTTTTCATTCGGCTAATAATTCGCGGGCGCGGATTCACGCGTGGGCTGCTGTTGCAATAATCGTTAGGTACCGGGCGAGGGGGAAACAAGGCACACAAGGATGTGGACGTCGAAACCAAGCAACCGAACGACCTTTCCTACCGCACACGCGCCTTGCTTGTGTCTCGTGCGGCTGTATGCAATGTGTGGGTCTGAAAGAACGCTCGCGTTATAAATCTATCCCTACTTAACCCCTATCACGCGAGAGTGACGCGGAGAAGAAGAAGAAGAAGGCCGGATACGTGCTAGGTCGGAAGGCTCTGTTGGCAATACCCGCCTTTTCCACCGCTTTGCTTCCGCGGGAGGAAGCTGAGGGCCTGGCGAGCCAAGCTCCAGCCCCTTCGTGCGTTCGTCCTACAAGAAGCGCGCCGACATCGCCAGCAGCTTGAGCCGGTTACCCCCTCCTTTGACCTTCTCATCATCGGACAACACTGCAATGCTTCAAGTTTCAGTTGAAGCAGAAGGTCGAAAATTTTTATGGTCACATTCCTACAATTGTGAAGATTATTTTTATGTAGCGATGTGGCGTTTGCCACATCCAAAGGTATTTGGCGGAGCATCAGCAGCCGCGTTCATGAAGAGTCTCAAAAGGCTGGTGTACTTTTGTCGAAAGAAGAGCCAGCAGTTGAATCAGTAGAATCAGCAGAGGCGATGGCTCCATCGAGGAGGTGCGGGTGCCTCGGGTTTTCGTGCGAGGCACCCAAGGGCGACTCATGCGCCAGGGTGTGTTACGGCCTCGGACAGCGCGATAGTTCCGCGACGCAAAAACAAGGAAATCTGAACGATTTCGTCGAGAAAGCGTACGTTGACGAAGAACGGGTCAGGAATCACGCCAAGCGCCACAATCGTCACCTCCGCGCGAGAAACAGCGCAAACAAGCGTCCCGGGGCGAAGCATAAGTCGAAAAAGCGGGGTGGGCGCGAGTCCGACGGCGACGAGGGCGACCATGATGCGAGCCAGACAAAGCGAGAGACGCCACCCGCGCCGACCCTCAGCATATCGTCGGGCTCTTCGATCGATAATGACCTTCCCGATCCGCACGCGAAGAAGCATAAGGATCATAAGTCGGTTCATCGTCGCGGGTCGGTTTCGGGCACGGTCGTGGACGTGGGCCGTGCTTCTACGAACTTTGTGACGAGCTTGTTCAAAAAAAATTCGAAGGACATGGAGGTGCCGCGCGAGTTCAAGATGGCGGCGAAGCTCCTGCCGCTGCCGGAAGCCGCCGCCGCGGATAAGTCTCACGAACTCCGCCACGTCTTCCACGTTGCGATCAAGGATCTCCGAAGCAAGCACCTCCTCACGTCGTGCGACGAACATGGGTGTACGTTGTTATGGCTCGCAACCAGGAAGCACGATCTCAACGCGCTGGAAATGCTCTTCCAGACAGCCAGCCACGGCGACCATCGCCTTACCCCGAAAGAGATCCAAGACTGGGCGACCATGGCGGACTACGGCCACGGTCTCACGCCCGCAAAACTCGCTCTCAGATTGGACGACGCGGAGGCGAGCGACCTCATCGAGAAGCAAATCGCTCAAGCCTGGAGATCTCTCGAGCTCGAGGATCAAAATTCAGACGTGGAGGAAGGCGACGTGCCTGCCATCGAAGACAACGTCAAGAAGCAGCTCAAAGATTCCCTCGGCCAGGTCTCCAACACAGTCACGTGTGCAGTTGGGGGACCGTGTCATAATGACGACGACGATTGACAACTCGTCACTACACATACTGCGATAAGTCTGCGTTGTGATATCTTGCCACCACCACCACCACCACCACCACGCTTTTTTTTACAATGGAGTGGGCCCATCTGCAACGTGAAAGTTTATGTTTTAGTTCGTCGTCCGCCCGGCCGCCCGCCCGCTCATCGAGAGAGTGCGCTGTGCACAACGTCCCCCCACCCACAATGTCAAGCTGTCTCCGGACCACAATGGCAAGTTACCACCACACCCTGCAGTGGTGTGTACTTCTTTCCTTCCTTCATCAGGCGCGTGTGTGCCGCCTCTATATTGACGTACGTCCGTCCGCTTCTAGAAATATTTTCTCATTTGCTTTCTTTCGTCGTGCTATTATTAGGATTAGAAAGCTCCGCGTAAAAACAAAGTCGTGTGTGTCCTCGAGAGGTGTTAACAGATTTTGCCGCCACAAGAAAAGGGTGGTGGCGAATGATCAGAGGCTTCTTGTTGGTCGCCTCCGTGAGCGCATGGAGCTGCAACGACGAGGGGGCGACGACCGTTTTGAGGCAGCGGTCGCTGGCGGATCCGTTGGCCGTGTGCAACGATGGGAGTCCGGCGAGTTACTACTTTCGCGAGGGGAGCGCGAAGAAATGGCTCGTCTATCTCGCAGGGGGCGGTGAGTGCTGGGACGAGGTGTCGTGCGAGATGCGCGAAAACGGAACGGCGTACCCGTACCACGACTGCGCGACGTCGTCGGTGGAGAGCCCATGCTTCATGTCGTCGAAGGACTACCCCGCCGCGTGCAACAAGACGGGTATCTTTAGCGCGAACGCTAGCGAAAATCCTGCGCTCGCGGGCGCTACCGTTGCGTACCTGCCGTACTGCACATCGGACGCGCACGTCGGGGACGCGGCGTTTGGGCGGTGGCAGTTCCGCGGGCGCCGTGTCGTCGCCGCGCTCGTCCGCGACCTCGAGAGCTTGGGCATGGGCCGGGAAGGGACGACGGTCGTCTTTGGCGGCGGGAGTGCGGGGGCGCGGGGAGCGATGCTCTGGCTCGACGCCCTCGATTCTTTCGAGGTCCACGGATTCCTCGATTCGCCGTATTATCTTGACCTGAGGCCCTACGCGGCGTCCTTCGTCGGGTTTCCGGAGATATCCGAGGCCGCGCGCCGCAATTTCAACGTCACCGTCGACGATCGGTGCGCGCGAGCCTACTTCCAAGACGTCTGGAAGTGCACGATGGGGCAGTACGCGTTGCCCTTTGTAAGAACGCGGCGCCTCGTCGTCGCCGCGCAGTTCGATAGTTGGCAACTCTCGAACGCCGTCCTCGGGTACGACGGGATCGTCGCGAGCCCAAATCTCGAGCCGGGGCCCGAGCTCGACTACGTTCTCGCCTTCGGCGCGGCGACGCGCTCCCTCTTGTTTTCGACAACAACGGAAGGCCCAAAGTTCTCCACCGCCTGCTGGTCCCACCACCAGTCCGAGTCGGCGAGCTTCTGGACGGCCCAATCGCTCGACAACGCGACCCAAGCCTCCGCCCTTTCTGCCTTCCTCCACCTCAACGCGGAGGACGCGCCCGATCACATCGATACCTGCGCCGGCTTTGACTGCGGCCGCTGCGGTTGACCTCGGAGGAGGGTGAATAGATTTTGTCCGCGCGTCGTCGTCGTCGTCGGTCGAAAATTAAAGGGAGAGATAATAGATCCCGACGTCGTCGTAATGCATCATCCATCATAAGTGCGACGACCGTCAATCAGGCGGTGGAAGGCTTGAGGAGGGGAAAGGCGATGACGTCGCGGATGGAGGGCGAGTCCGTGAGGAGCATGACGAGCCTGTCTATCCCGAGACCGAGGCCGGCGGTGGGGGGGAGACCGTGTTCGAGGGCCCGGAGGAAATCCTCGTCGACGCCGCAGGCCTCCTCGTCGCCGGCGGCTCTCTTGGCAGCCTGGCGCTCGAATCTGCGTCGCTGGTCGATCGGGTCCGAGAGCTCGGAGAACGCGTTGGCGAGCTCGCGGCCGACGACGAAGAGTTCGAAGCGCTCGACGAAGCCGGGTCGGGTCCGGTGCGGCTTGGCGAGCGGAGATATCTCGACGGGGTAGTCGAGGACGAAGGTGGGCTGGCGGAGGTCGGCTTCGCAGAATTCCTCGAAGCACAGGTTGAGGAGGTCGCCGAGCGTGGTCTGCTCGTCGACGACGCGCGCGAGGCGCGCGAGGGCGTCGGCGGCTATCGCGTCCGAGGAGGGGGCCTCGAGGACGAGAAGCTTCATCTTGGCCTCGTCGAGCGTCGTGTCGTAAAAGTCGATGCCCGTCTTCTCCAGCACGAGATCGCGCATCGTGACGCGTCGCCAGGGAGGCGCGAGGTCGATCGTCTCGTCGCCGTAAGGCACGGTCGTCGTCCCGAGGAGACGCTCGGCGATTTCAGAGACGAGCGTCTCGGTGAGGCGCATCATCTCGGTGTAGTCGGCATAGGCCTGGTAAAGCTCGACCGAGGTAAACTCGGGGTTGTGGCGCGTCGACACGCCCTCGTTCCGAAAGATCCGGCCGAGCTCGTACACCTTCTCGAAGCCGCCGACTACGAGCCGCTTGAGGTGAAGCTCCGTCGCGATCCGCAAGGTGAGGTCCATGGCCATCGCGTTGTGCGTCGTCTCGAAGGGCTTGGCGTCGGCTCCGCCCGCCTGCGTGTGAAGGACGGGGGTCTCGATCTCCAAGAACCCGCGCGAGTCGAGCTCGCGCCGCACGGCCGACGTGATCTTCGCTCGCAACTCGAACGTGCGACGCACGCCCGGATTTGAGATCAGGTCCAGCTCGCGCTGCCGATACCGCTTCGCCACGTCGGCGAGACCTTTGTGCTTGTCGGGCAACGGGGCGATCGCCTTGGTCAGCATCTCCCACTCGCACACGTACACCGACAGCTCGCCCTTGTCCGTGCGCTTGAGCGATCCGCGCGCCCCGATCACGTCCCCGCCATCGCACCACTCGAGCAGTGCCTTGAACTCGTCCCCGAGCCTCGCCTTCTCGAGATACAGCTGGATCTCGCCGGAGGCATCGCGCAGCGAAAAAAAAGCCAGCTTCTTACCAAACACCCGCTTCGCGACCACCCGCCCGCGCACCGCCACGCGAGCCGAATCGTCGACGCACCCGGCCTCCAGCGACGCGTACGACTCCTGGAGATCGGCACAGCTGTGGGTGCCCTCGAACGCGTACGCAAACGGCTCCACCCCCGCCAACCGCATCGCCTCCGCCTTGTCGATCCGCCGCTGCCTTATCTCGCCCAAGCTCAGGCTTTCTTGTTGGGCCTCCCGCTTCTTGCCCCCCTTTTTCGTCGAGGCCGCAGCGTCTTCCACCGACGCCATCACGCGCACGCTGCGCCGGCCCTGCCTTGCGCAACACGCCCGGAAACCCAGCGCGACGGACCGGCACATCCACAACCCCATCATCACCCGAACCATCGTCTTTTTTCCAACGGACTCTACTTGAAGAAGAAGTAGAAGAAGAAGAAGAAGAAGTAGAAGAAGAAACGCGAAGAAGGGGCGGCGATAGCTGTCCTTCTCATCAGGCGCCCCTATTATTAGGAAACAACCAAGGCTCTCAAGGCGGGGGGTGCTGATTTTCGCCCTCTTTCCCCAAAAGCGCATACACTCGCGTACACTCCAGCAGCGGCGGCGCATTCGTCATTGTCGTCGTCGCGGCCAACTGCACCACCAACGTCGTCCTTACGCTCGTCGTCGTCGGCTTTGCGCCACGATGGTGCCCCGCGATTGACTGGGCACTCCGTGGGATGCAGCGGCAACGGCTGCGGTAAGGGAAGAGCAACACCTGAGGGTTATCGACCCGAAGAGATCGCGGAGGAGTCCGGCGACGTGCAAGGGTGACGAGGAGGCTGTAGGCAATGGGGGACGAGGTCGAGAAGCTGCGCGCACAGCTTAAGGCGCAGGAGGAGGCGAACGAGATCTTGAGCCTGCGCGCCGAGCTGGCCAAGGTCCAACAGGAGCGTGAGGCACTGCTTGCTGGCGAGGAGGCCTCGCCGGCGCCGACCGCGAAGAAGAAGGCGCGTCGCGGTAAGAAGAAGGCGCGCGCGTCATACGAGGAGGGCGAGATCAAGGCGGATGATGCCAAGGCGGACGATGCCAAGGCTGACGAAGCCAAGGCGGACGAGGTCGAGGCTAAGGCCGTCGAGGCCGCGGCTGACGAAGCCAAGGCGCCAAAGCGGAAAGACGAGAGCGAAGACGAGAGCGCGAAGAAAAAGCGGCGCGTCGCGTCGGTCCTCGCCGGCCTCCCGGTTGCGTCGCAGCAGGATAAACCGAAAAAGGAGAAGGAGAAGGAGAAGTCGAGCGAGCCCTTCATGTCTCGGTGGTCGGTGCTCGTGCGCTCGACGAAGGCATCGTTGCGGTTCAAGACGGATCGCGCCAAGCTGTGCGAGGAGGCCGACGGGTCGTGGGCGCGCGCGAAACCGTGCGGGCCGTGGTGCGCCGACCTTCCCCACGCCTTCGCGCTCGACTGCGAGATGTGCGTGTGTCAAGATCCGGTGACCAAGACCCAGTCGAACAGAGAGCTCGTGAGGCTCTCGATCATCGACGCCGACTCGCGCGACGTCGCCCTCGACACGCTCGTCGCTCCCTCGTTGCCTGTGGTCGACTACGTCACGAGGATCCACGGCATCGACGAGACCGCGCTCCGCGGAGTCACCTTCACGCGACGTCACGCACAGGCCGCGCTCCTCGCGCTCGTGTGCGACCGAACCGTCGTCGTCGGCCACGCGCTCTGCAATGACTTCGCCGCGCTTAGGTTCCACCACGACTGCTGCGTCGACACCTCGTGCGTCTTCGCCTGTTCCGGCGGCGAGACCCCCGGCCTCAGGGACGTCGCGCACGCCGTACTCACGGCAGAACAGAGGCAGGACTACGCCGAAAACGCGCACGACTCGATCGTCGACGCGCGCACCTCCCTCCTCTGCGCGCTCGCCGCCGTCTCGGACACCTTTCCCGTCGTCATCCCGCGCGCCGACCCCCCCGTCGCAAAAAAGGCGACAAATGGTGTCGCGGCCGCGGACACCAAGGACCACCTCCTCTTCGTCCACCGCATCCCGTCGGACTTCGACTGCGACGCCCTCACCAAAGCCTTCGAGCCCGCCACCGGCGTCCACGTCCTCTCCGCGATCTTTGTCCCGGGTACTCCCTACGGCAAGTGCACGCTTTCGCTCAAGTCGAAGCGACACGCCGACCTCGCCTTCGACGTCCTCGGCCCCGCTTCCGATGAGGACAAGCAGGGCCGCCCCCAAAAGAAACTCTTCCTCAACGCTGCGTCCAAGGGCCACCCCGCCAACGGCGCCGCGAACCACTCAGGCCCGTACTGCAAAATCCGCAAGTTCTAGGGGTCTCCGAGGGTTTTAAAGGTCGACTGCTTTATGCTAAGGGGGGTGGTGGTGCTTGTGGGTTGTGCTTGAAGATCTTTTGGTGTTTGTGGGGGGGCATGTAGGTATTGTCCTGTCGCGTTAGTAGCGAAGCTAACTAACTAACTAACTAACGAACTAACTTCAGACCTCTCCCGAGAATGGGAGCCAGGCTGGACCGGCAGGAGCCGGTCCGGAATCACGGAGGAAAATCACACAGTTGGGGTTGATTCGAGGGACGAAAAAGAATAGATGGCGGACTGCCACTGCGCGCGGTCTTGTGCGAGGTCGCGCCAAGAGTTGAAGGGGAAGAGGGTACGTAATAGGCTACTAGATTCGAAGGGTCAGGGGTAAGCGTCATAGCACACTGACGTGTCCGGTAGCAAAAACCTACCAAGAGGGGATAATACACCCCCTGGTCCTCTACTTTCCGGCTTTTGCCACCGGCCACGAGCCGGGACTCGAGTCGAAAACGCACGCGGGTTAGTGGGGTGTGCTGTCCCAGAAAAAAAGGCGTGAGGTGGCGCTGTTGCTGTGACATGACCATGGTCGTGATCAAGCTGCTTGTCTTGCTTGGCCTCGCGCTCGGCTTCGTCGTCCCCCCCCCGCTGTTGGTGCCTCATCGACAAGTGGCGTGCAACGCCGAGGGCGGTCCGTTGGGCTTCTTCAAGAAAATGAGCCAGGAGATCGACAACATGGTCGACGATGCGATGATGAAGAAGCTTGGCAACGGAGATGCCTTTTATGGCAAGCGCAAAAGCAACTTCTACGGCGCGAACGACAAAGGTGAGATGATTACGTGTCTCCGATGAACTGGTCGTTGTCAACGAGTGGGATTCGTGCCGATTGGAGTGCGAGGCTCTGCTCTCACGCCGCCATGTACGCAGGTAAACGCCAGGGTCCGGACGATAACGCCGAGTACAACGGTCCCAAGGGCGGCTCGTATTTCAAGCTGGACCGCGATGGCAGGCCAGTCACGCGGCGCGGGACGCCGCTCTACGATGTCGACAAGTAGTGCGGTTTTTGCGCAGTGCTTTGTCCGAGTTGGTCGCCTGCCTCTATAAGAAAGAGCTCCCCTACTCTCTATAGTGCAACGCGAGTTGACCGCCACCGCTCCGAAGCGGAATCCTCCGCACGCGAGCAGTTTGACGTTGTTTGATGTATTTAATCATGGGTCGCGCGCGGACCAGCGTCTTCTCGTCCAGCGAGGAGGTGCCGCCCGGCTTGACTTTGTATATGCAGTTAGTACTTCTTATCGCGCAATCTAAACGCGGGCGATAATGTGCATTGACAGATGAGTACTACGACCAGCACAGCTATGACGGCGGAGAGATCAGCATCACGCGAAGAGCGAGAAGGAGCGGAGTACGGTGCTGCTAGTCGCACCGTGGTGGCTCGCCCACGGGTGGAGCAAACGCTAGAGATACAGTAGTGTCCGTCGGCGTAATCGGGCGTTGCCAAGCTCGTCTCGCTGGGTTGGTAGTTCGTGCAGTCCACAGGTAGTCGGCGCACGTGCAGTCTTCCGCCGCGTCGCACAGAGCGAGCGCGGGTCGTTAAATGCCGTCTCGACGGCGTCGTAGCCTCATCATCACTCGTCGGGAGACTCGAATAGTGCACATCCGGGCAGCAGTGCGGTAAGAACAGGTACAACTCGGCAAGTAAGGACAATGTGTCCTGAGTTCGTACAGAGGTCGTAGCCATCAACACGCCTCACCCCTCGTCTCTACCCCTACTGCGTGATTTCGCTCTGAGATCCCGTACCGGCTCCAGTCGGCCCGGCCTGGCTCTCCCACGCTCGGGAGAGGTCTGAAGTTAGTTAGTGGGTGTCTTTAAATGTCGACTGCTAAGACGGGGGTGTGTGTGGGGAGCAGTAGTTAGTGGGTGTCTTTAAAATGTCGACTGCTAAGAGGGGGGTGTGTGTGGGGAGCATGAAGGGTGTGGGTGGGTTTGAGTTAGTGGGTGTCCGTTAATGCGTTGTTTGTGACGATGAGGATCGCAGTGGCTTTGTTGTTCGGTGCGGTAGACGCGGAGACGTCGTGGGCTGTCATCACCGGGGCGAGCTCGGGGATCGGGAGCGCTCTTGCCGAAAGGGCAGCCGCGTCGGATCTGAACGTAGTGCTGAGCGGTCGGAGGAGCGCTGCCCTCGAGAGCCTGGCGGCGCGGCTCGAGCGCGAGCACGGCATTGCGACGGAAACAGTTGTCGTGGACCTCGCGACTCCGCGCGGCGCGGAACGGCTGCATCGCGAGGCAACGCGGCGCGTCGCGCGGCGAGGGCATCAGATTAGCGTTCTCGCGGCCAACGCCGGCGTCGCGGCTACCGGACCCTTTTTGAAACAGCGCGTTGAGGACTTGGACGCGATGTTAACGCTCAACGCGCGGTCCTCGGTCGTGCTCTGCCAGCTCTTTGGCCGCGACTTTGCGAGGGCGCGCCGCGGACGCATCTGCATCACGGGGTCCATCGCGGGCGCGGGGCCCCACGGCGTCGCCGGCGCCGCGTGCTACGGTGCGACAAAGGCCTTCCTCCGTTCCTTCGCCAACGCGCTTCAGACCGAGCTACGCGCCTCCGGCGTGACGGTCATTTGCCTCATGCCAGGCGCCGTCCGCTCGGATTTCCAACGCGCTTCGGGGATGGGCCACTCCCTCGTCTTCCGATGCGGAAAGTATCTTCCCGGAGGCATAGTCATGACGCCGGAGGCCGTGGTGCGATGTGTCGACTTCTCGACAAGCCACGGCCGCCGCCGCGAGGTCGTTCCCGGTTTTGCGAACAAGTTCTATGCGTGGGGGGCCAAGTATCTCCCGAGCGCGGTTACCCGGTTCCTCGCTTCCGTTTCGTTCAGCCAACGCTGGCCGCCTCGCTTCCCCCCCCTCGAGGAAATTTCGCAGCACCCAAGCTGGATTCCTTGATTATTCTGCCGAGACCAAAAGCTCCGCCGAGGCGGATTTCCCTGTGCGGCCGCGGGCGGCTTCGAGGACCACCCGCGGGGTGTCGGGCGGCGAACGACTCGGCCGCGGCTGCTGGCCGTTCGCACCGGCGGAACTCTGCGAGGCGTCCACCTGCGGGGCGGATACGGATCGGCGCCACGACGCTGCCGGTCGAGACGCTCCCGGTCGTGCGCGCGCAGTCCTGACGAGCGCTGTTGACCAACCGCGTTCGTCTCTAGAAACAGAGTCGGCCGATTTCTCCACGCTGCCCTCCGTTGGAAGGAAGGTCGATGACCCCTCTCCCGCGCTGCGAGTGTCTAACAACTAGGTACTACTCTTAGGACACGAGACCCACCAACTAAGGTGGTGGCGGGAGGAGGGCGCGAACGAGGAGACCTTGTTGACCGACGATGCCTGCCTCGCCCGCTCGCACTGCTCGTCCCAGAGGAAAAGAGTCGCGAAGATAGTTTTGGTGAGCGGCCAGAGCAACAAAGCCGACAGGAATTCGGCCAGACTGGAGTTGTGTCGATGACCTTGCGGCGGAGCCTATTTATTAGCCTCGTCCACACCACGGGTAGTACCGCAATCGAGGCGGGAATTTTCGGACCTGTGCCGCAAGAACCGTGCGGTTGTCGTGTTGGTAGGCCAGCGAGGACGGTGGCGCCGGGCATGACGACGGCGATGTCCGCCCTGAGGTACCCGTAGAAGGCGCTGATGCCGCGCAGGTCTTTACCCGTGATGTTGACGGCGAGCTCGCCAGGGATCCGCGCCGCGAGAGTGTTGCATACGACGGCGCGCAAACTCGCGGTTGATATGTTGATTGACAAACGCCGGAGCTGCTGCCAGTGTTGGTAGAGTCTGCAATTGCTGCCAACCACCAGGTCCTTGAGCCAGTTTCTTCTTGCCAACGTTCTTGGCCGCCTTGTACGAGAAAAGGTAGAACCAGCAAGCGCCGTCGTCGGTGTTGTCGTCGGCACACGGCCCCAGCAATCGAGTCGTCACCACGAAGCAACCAATGGCGAAGTGCACGTCGCAGGTCGGTCGCGCCCGGCCACCATGGCCCCGAGCTTGTACCTGCCGACCTTGGACATCGGCGTTTTCGTCACGTCGCATTTGAACTCGAGGTCACCAGGACAAGCTCTCGCCCGAAGTCCATATGCTCGGCTCAGACGTCCGCCCACCGAGGGACCACAAGCCGAGGATACCGAAGATTCGCTTAAAGGAATCCTTGGTGCCCTCGCGCGAGCAGACATCGACGACGGCCTCGATCATCTGAAGATACTTGGCCGGCGCCGAATTGTCCGGGTCCTCGCCCTTCGTGCGTTGCAGGCAGATGCGCTTGATGTTGTGGATCACGCCTCGGAACCAGGTCGCGTACTGCGTCTTACTCTATCTTGGTCGAGGCAGGCGAAGAACAACGTTACTGCCACCGAGCCGCCGCCGGCGGCCTGGAACCTACTTTGGGCCGAGCGGAGGAGCGCACGAAGGTGGTTTATGGAGAGGCCTGCCAACAACGGCTTACCATGTTCACGGGTCCCTCGGACCTGTACGCGCGTTGACCAGATAGTGGGCGAGCTCCTCGTACAGCTCTCTACTGCAGGCCGTCGCCTCATCCAACGAATCCCAATTCGGCATCACTTTTCTCGCCAGAAACTCTTCCACGATCCGCTTCTATTGTTTTGGCCGGCGACCGTCTCGTCCGAACCGCCTGCCGAGCTGATGAAGTCGGCACCGGACGACGACATATGGTCGCTCGCAGTCTTTCAAATTGCAAAGGCCCGCGAGACTGCGAGTCGGTGTACGAGGCAGGATATACGTATGTGCACCGAGTCGCTGGAGCTCGCGCTTCCATCAACATTATTGCCCTGTTCGACGCTGACAAAACGACTCGGCAGGTCCATCCAAGTCGGTTACCCCAACGGATTCTTCATAGAATTGGCGGAAAATGGTCCTTGTTCTTCCGTCCCGCGTCGGGGGCCTGAAAGTGGCCCCCTCAACGCCAGTCATGGTGATGATGACTGGATTCCCAGACGACGTGCGGTCTTGGGACAGCCTCGCCGAGAGCTTCGCGAAGACGCACTCGACGCTTGCGCTCTGCTTTCCGGGGTACTCGACGGAACAACCCGTGACGATTCCGCGGTGGGGGTTTGCGTTCGACGAGGTCGTCGCGATGCTCCGCGCGACCATCGTCGCGCACTTCGGCGAGAGGAAAATCGTCCTCGTCGGCCACGACTGGGGCTCGTATGTTTGCTTCCTCTACGTCAATCGTTACCGCGACTCGATCGACAAATTCGTGACGCTCGACGTCGGCTTGTACGCGCCCAAGGACATGACTCTGGCGAGTAACCTGCTCGACGTCGGGTACAAAGGAACCCTTGCCCTCGCCTTCGTCTTCCGCGCGATAGGCGTTCCCGTCTTGGGCATCCTCGCCGTCGCCCTCTATCCCTGGAAGTTCCTCGGACCTTGTCCCTATGAGACCAAAGTGCCTCCGCGCGTGAAAGACTGGTTCAAAAAGCCCGACCTCGGCCTCTGCTACCCCTACTTTAACCTCTTCGCCGGCGTTTTTACGAATACGTTCCCGGTCCCCAAACTCTCTAACGTTCCCACGCTCTTCCTCTACGGTAAGAACAAGCGCATCATGTTTCACTCCTCGGCCTTCCTCATGGCTCTCGACAAGGCCGACAACTCGAAACATATTGCCTACGATTGCGGTCATTTCATGCAATCCCAGGTCCCTGGTCCGGTCGCAGACGCCGTTGCCGACTTCATCAAACCGTCCTGATCACACCATCTCGAGAGTCCTGAGTAACGTGTAATATAAAGTGACGTCCCTGCGAATAAAGAAAGAAAGGTCTCTTGGGTGGGTGGACGGGCGGACTCCCAGGGACAGCGGGGCGTCGTATGTTCAGTTTCTGGCACGTCGCCTACCGAAGTAGTGACGACTTTTGTTCAATTGGTCAATCGGTCGGGCGGAATAAGTTCGAATCTTGGGGCGGCGGAGGTCGAAAAAAATTACGCCGTCGGGAGAAAGCGGAGGCGCTCTTGCTGGGTTCCGAGGAAGAAGGCGTTGACCCAGCTGCTGTCGTCCTCGGACGTGAGGCAGATCTGATCGCCTTTTTTCAGTTGCAAGACACTCCCAAACATGACGAGATGATCGCTTATACGTATCTCGGCATACCCCTTGCTGATTTCGGCCCCGTCGACCACGCTTCGCTTGTGAAGCACGTCGGCCTCGCCATTCTCCGAGTCGTCAGACGTCGCCTGACCGTCGACGTAATACCAGCCATCCTCGTTCGCGGTGACACACGTGTCTCGTTTCTGGCCGAGGGATGCGGGCCGCTGCTGCTGCTCTCCGCCCACAAATCCCTCTGGACTTGCCACATCCGAACGAAGCATGTCGTCCTCGACTTCCAGCCGTCCACGCAAGCGCCGTCGACCCGTCCACCGGTTCTCTTCCTGCGCGGCGATTACCACGAACGCGAACAACAACGCGATGCTGTTCATGTTGTTCAACATGTTGGCACTTCTCAACTTCTTGATTTGGAAGCCATTCCAACATTCTTTTGGTGTCAAGAAGTGAGTGCGTATGGCAATTTTCGTTCTCCAAGTTGAAGAAGGATCGTCAGAAGTGAAACTAACTAACTAACTAACTTCATACCTCTCCCGAGCATGGGAGCCAGGACGGACCGACAGGAGCCAGTCCGGAATCACGGGCCTGTAGACGAGGAGCGCCGAAAGGTCGGTCGGCGGAGAGTGACCATCAAGCTTGTCGCCATGCGACGAGGAGACCGCGATGTGACTGACAACCAACTCGTCGATAACCTTCCGTCTTCGCCCCCGGCCATACCCCGTCCCACTGCGAACGTTCCGGCTGCCAACCGGCCCGCCCGGGAGGCGAATAGGTGCCAACCTACGCCGGGAGGGCGGATGCCCTCGCAAGGCTCAGGATTCATGAGGCACCGTCCTCCATCGCAACCGCAGTCGGCGATCAGGGTAAGGGAAACCAACTGTTTTAACAGTGATGGTGGGCACAGCGCAATGCGGCGCCACCAAATGCCTTCGCCGCGGCGCTCAATTCCCTAGAGACGAGTAGTAGCTACGGATCCTTTCCGTCGTCGTCGGGGAGACACGCGCGACGCCCAGCACTCTCTCTCCAGACGGGTTCTGAGGCAGTAACGCCCATCCCCCCACTTGCCTGCCTGCCACCGGACTTACCCTGATTGTTGCCCTGGCACTGACCTTGCGATTATGGGGGGGGGGGTCACCTTGACACCTTCACCTGCGCTTCCACTGAACCCAATGCACCAGGCAATTGTATTGCTTTCTTGCTGTCTTCTTGCTATTACCCTCATTTGATTGTCCGATTTTAAGATGGCGTGAGTATTTGCGCTGAGATCGGGCGTGTGGTGGTTTCGCCCGCGGTTCGGGTTGGGAGAAAGGGTTGTTGAGGCCTCTGGTCCGGCCAAGAGAGGGGCTGAGAAAACCTCTTACAGGTCTCGGCACCAACGGTCAAGTAATAATAATTCGTTGACACTCAGTTAAGGCCCGAGCGTGGATGACGTCATTCACTGCATCCCCTAACACTCCCCCCAAACGGGAACATCATTCACAGTATCCCCTAGCACTCCCCCCAAACCTGCGTCTAAATCTAACAATACATGCCACGTTTTGCTAATCGACGTTGAGGCTACGATGCTGTAAAATCCCAAATGTATGTTTTCGGGACAATTCGTTAGGGTATAGGATTGTGGAAGAATTGAGGAAGCGCCGTAGTGCGCACTCGATTCATGCCTGTAGTGATCGACCTCACGGCCAGCGACGACGACGAAACGTCGCACCAGAGCACCGCGCCCATCACACACACAGTGGAGAGCGAAAGTACGGTCCGCTCGACGGCCGAACGACCCCCAAATTTGAAGCGAAGTTCGGTCGCTGGGCATTCGCACGCGACGATAGAGGCTCGGGGGAAAGATGAAATGGATTCGCTGATCGTGTTTGGTCTGCCGTTCGTTCCTGTGGACGCGCCGACGCTGGACGGGTCCCGGCGGCCGAGCGAGGACGAGGTCATCGAGTTGCTCAAACCCCTCGAGCAGCAGGACGAGGACGAGGACGAGGTGGAGGTGGTTGGTACCACGGGGGAGAACGCGATCACCGACTACCCGCACCCGCGCGAGTGCTGCGTCATAAAGCCGTTTAAGGCCGGCGATGTCGCGATGTGCCGCGAGACGTGCCCCAAGTGCTGTTGTTACGCGTGCGACGCTCCGGCGAGCGAATGTCGGGCTTGGGAGACGCATTGCGTCGCGACGCGCAAGTCGCCGCGATGGGTCGCCGAGCGCGAGCGCATCAAGCGCGGCGGGAGCGACCCGCGCCACCATCACCAACAACAACAGCAGCAGCACCACCACCAAGTGGCTCGTCGACGAGAAGCGACGAGGTCGACGAACGCGGCGATCCTCGCGGGTCTGGTCGCGCAGCTGCAGCTGGTGCCGATGGTCGAGGCGCCGCAGCCGCCGGGGATGCGTAAACTACATCCCGTCGAGCGGCAGCTCGTGTCGCTGATGGTCGGGCTCGAGCTCGAACCAGGCGCGGCCGTCCGCGGCGGCGTGCTCGGCGAGGAGAGCATCGAGTGCGTCGTCGCGCTCCATTTGACCCACCCGGGGAGCTCGAGGCCCTCGGACGCGGAGTGGGAGACGTTCCGCGCCGTCGTCGTGAACGGCGCGCCGACCCCGACACCGAGCGCGTGCCTCGATCTCAACGCGTCCCTCGTGATTGCGCCGGCGCCGCGCGTCTACGCCTGGGCGGCGTCCCTCGAGGAGATCGCCCCGCGCCTCCGCGTCTGTGTCTATCGCAAACACCGACTCCTCCAGCACGATCTCCGAGATGTCGACATTCTCGTCCACCCGGTCACCCTCGAGTTGCCGAGGTTCGTCGCCACCCACCTCAGATTCAGACGCATCTTCGTCGACCAGTGCCACGTCGGACATAAGGCCCACGTCCTCGCTCACCGGTACGCGGCGCACTATAAGTGGGCGCTCTCCCCGACCCCCTTCGCCTCCGCGCTCCAGCCGCTCCGCCGCATCGCCAGGTCATTGGGCCGAGACACGCCCGCCTTCCGCTCGGCACTTCGCGCCTACCACGTCAGAGCCGACCCCCGACCGCTCGCTCTTATCTTGCGCCACTGGGTCCTCCGGTCCCCAACCGCACCTCCGGCGGCGACGACCATCAACCTCCCGCGTCCGCAGCAAATGCCTCCACTCGCGCACCCTCCACTCCCGCGGCCTCCGCCTATCGTCGCCCCAAACGTCCAAAACTTTTTCCACTTCCTCTCATCATCGGCCGCAAACCAAACCTAGAAAATCGCTAGGGTGACTATACGTGCGGCGGCTCTCTCTACGATTTCAGTCCCGTGGGACCAGGTGTACCTGAGCCCGCCGTCTGGTAGTGCGTAATAAAACCACAAATAAATACGACGACGACATTGTAAAGAATAAGGCTCTCGGCGTCACCGCATGCGACCTCGGCAGCAAGCAAGCAAGCAAGCAAGCAAGCAAGATCACCGCGGCGTGCTTCACTGCTCTTGTACGGAAGTAATATAAAAAAGACCACCACAACCTTCTAAAAACTTGCGTCGTCTCAACACGGTGCACAACCCGCAAGGACTCAACTTGGGGCAAAAAAAAAAACAACGGAAAAAGAAGAAGCAGAGTCAGGCAGGGGCACCACGACTGGTCACCACGACTGGTCGCGACTGCAGACGCACGGGGGCTCGCCCCACTAAGCCCTCCCGAATCAGGGAATCGACCCCGTATCGTTCCGTCTCGACTCCTCCAAGCTCTTCCCCCGTCTCGTCGTTGATGCGGACGGCTAAAAGCTCCCATCTTGGTTTTTTCGGATCTCGGGATTGGCTGCGCACGACGTCTTTGACAACGAAGGTCTGGTCATACGTCGCAAACTCGACGTCGCGGAAAACGATCCCGACGTACTTTTTCTCGAGGCGCGCGTAGCCGCCGGTCGAGTGTACGGCCTGCGTCTCCCAGTCTTCCTTCGCGAGCACGAAGGCGTCGTCCTCGTCAACCCCAGGGCGCTTCCAGATACCCGCCCGGGCCTCTTGGAGGCCGAGTTTGGCGCGATATCGATGGCCGGCCAACGTCTCGACCTCGCACCACGCTTTTTTCTCGCGCAGAGCTCTCGTGTAGTCGGCAGAGGACATCTCTTGGATGATGTCGCGGGCCACAGTCCGTCGTGCTCGCCTCGGGGGCCTAACCTCCTCGTCTTCTTTTTTTTTTGGCTCCTCTTTAATTTGGTTCGGCCGCGGTTTTTTTTCGGGCGCGACAACAGCTTTGCGCGAAACGTAAGCGAAGCGCGTCAGCGGCACTTCGTAGTAGCCGCCGTCGTCTCGCACGTCGTCGTCCGACCCAAGCCGAATCCACTCGCACATTCCGCTCAGCTCGTTCGCGACCCGGAAGTACCGATACGACGGCGCGATATTTTTCTTCGCCCGGAGCGACCGCGTGTACTCGGTCGACGACGTCGCCTCGAAATGCGCCGGCCTGCGCCGGATTCGGCGCCGTCCGACGCTCGCCTCGAGCTCTTGTGGCGGCGGTTTGTCGTCGCTCGTCTGCATCACGACAAACTCGTACCCGTCCCGGCACGCGAGCGAGATGCGATCGCCCACCTTCGGCAGCAGCAAAGGGCCATCTTCTTCTTCTTTTCTTCGCCGCTTCTTGCCGCCTCCTCCGGGCTTCGCGGTGGCGGTTTGGGAGAGACCGCTCGTCGCGGGAAGATAGTCAGCAGCTTCGCGTTTCACGACGACGGCCGCGCTGGCGGGTGGAGCAACGGCTGGACGGGTGTCGTCAGAACGCGGAGCAACAGCGGCGGGGTCATCGAGCGCCGCCTCGCCGACCTGCTCGATAGTCGCGACCTCGGTCTCCTCCGGCGAAGGGTTGGGAACAACACAAACTGGATCACGGCATGCTGCCGGCTCCGGGTTTCGCTCGGGGGGCTTCGCCTCCTTAGGAAGAGAAGGAGACGACGCGTCGAAGAAATCGACGAGGCTAGGGTCTTGGCCAACGTTGGTGCGGACGACGCGGACCCGGCAGTAGCCGGTGGGTTCGTGGTCGCACTTGAGAAGGACGTAGGAGGATGTTGCGGGCGGCCAACGCGTACGCTCGGCGGTGGAGCTCTGCTTGGAAAGGCAGCCGGCGCGGAAGGCGGCGGCGGCGGTCGTCCCGGCAGGGTGAACGAGATGCCAGAACGACGATCGCGCGACGCACATGATTTGGCCGAAGTTTCGAGCGAGCGAGCGCGAATCAAACCAGCCAGGGTAATTGGTGGCACCGCGGATGAGGACGTCGGCGTCTCTCAACACCTTGTTCAGGCGCGAGAACTCGTAGTGGACGACGTCGTCCACGCGCGGCTCGTCGTCCCAATTCCAGGTCCTCCCGAGGTCCTTCAAATCGAACGCTTCAACTCTCAGTCGGCCGCCGGCGTCGAGCGCGACGACTCCCTTCTGGAAAAGGACGCCCCTTTGCTCGGACGACTCCCCCAGCACCACGACGCGGTCGCCCAGCCGGGGCTCGGAAAGGTCGTCGCCGCGCGTCGCGCGGACCGTATCGCCGCCGCCGCCTCGGTGCCCGGACAGCCAAGCCTTGTTCTCTTTGTGGCCGGTCGGGTTGAACCAGTTCTTGACGGCTTTCAGAATGACCGCGTTCTGGTCGGGACGGTCGTGGGAAAATTTGTAAAGATCGTGCTTGGTCCGGTTGGTGCGAACGATCTCGCGAAAAAGGTCCTTCCAAAACGAATGACGTCCGGCCGTCTCGAGGCGCGAGAGCGAGGCCATCGCGCGCCACGACGCGCACTCTTCGGTCGTGCACGGCGGGACGCTGAAGAGGTTGTTGCACTCGTAGAACATGTGGGTCACCCCCGACTCGGCGAGCGCGTCCCGAAGCTGGCCGAGCTGCTCGGCGTCCAAGTTGAGCTCTCCGAGGTTGAGGCTCCAGACCCTCGGCGTCGACTCGGACGCGTCGTTCGCGACGACAATCTTCCGTTGCTCGTCCACCTTAAGGTTGTGCTCGTCCTGGTGGTCCTTCTCGCGCACCAAAAACTTTAGGAACCGCTCGAACAGGTCCTGGCGGTTCTGGAGAGGAATCGCGCCCTGGAAGAACGCGACCTGAACGGGCGGCCGCGGCGTCGCCTCGAGCTTCTCGAGAACGTACTCGACCTGCGCCGACGACCTCTTGTCGATGAGGTCATCGAGGTGCAGCACCGCGACTTGCGGACCGTACCGCCCCTCCTCCAACGCGAAGAACTCGTCCACCTTGTGTTTGTACGCCGACGCCTCGAACGCGTACAACTCGCCCGCGTGGTTCCCGACTCGGATGCGCTCTCTCTGCACGCGCTTCAGCTTCCGGCTGTCCAACACGAGCCGCACGTCCACGCTCCCGTCGTCGTACATCTCCACGATCTCACCCACGCCGCCGTCCCCTGTCCCGAGGACTTCGCGCACGGTCACCTGAACCCCCACGCCCAGCAGAGGAGCCTCCTCCATCTTCACCTCCACCAAGAGGGGCCCCTTCTGTCGTGTCCGCATCTCGCACGCCATCTCGCACGGCATTGCGCGCGCCCCCTCCCCCGACGCCCCGCTTCGCGCCGCGCACCGCGGTTCGCACCGCATCGAGGGTCCTGACCGGTTGAACACACCACTACCGACCGACTACAAGGGTAAGCAAATTTAAGCACCCCGACGAGATTCGAAATTCGAAATCCGAAATCCACATCGACGGTTGGTTGGTTGCGAGCTTCGTATTTGCGAGCACTACAACATTTGTAGTTGTTTGTACTCTCCCAGAGACTACTCACTCGAGCGAGCGCCGACGGTGGGCGGGCGGAGTCGAGCGGAGTCAAGAATGGATGTTCTCGACGTGCGCGCTGCGAGGTCTGCGGCTCGCGCTCAGGAAAGAGACGAAGAAAGAGAACGACGGAAAGAGCGGAGCAAACTTGCTGCGGCTGGAGACCGACCAGGTGGCGATGAACGAGCGGGCAGCGACAAGACGTCCTTGCCGCTGTTGACGCTTACCGCCTGGCCGCCAGCGGTTGTCACGCGGAAGCTCAGTATCTTGTCACCATTTTTCTATGAAGTCAGCATTGGCGGTCGAGGCTTTTGTTGTTGTCATTATGGAGTCCCAAACGACATTTTCGAAGCGACGACGAGGTGCTTTTGTGTCGCATCTAAGTATTGCAACCTCATGCTCGCGCAGTACGAACTCGGCTGCAATGCGCTGCGCGAGGATACACCCACCACGCAAGTGGCCTGTGGACGCGGGCTGTGGCGCAACCTCGCTGACGCTCGCAGGTGGCAGAGCCTCGCCTCATCGCCAGGCTGCGAAGAGGCTCGCGTCGCCTTGGCAGATCTCGAGAATGAGCTCACTTTTACTGAATTGCCCCTTATTCAACAAACATGCATCTACGACGCCTTCCTTGGATGCGGTGGGATGGCGGGATTATCAGCAGGGTTGCGAGATAACTCGAATAGTATATCAATAGAATCAACAACATATTATTCCTTGGTGACAACCAGTGTCGCCCATCCGCCGGACGCTACGGTTGCATGCTGCATGCTGCATGCGGTCATATCAACACAACCAGGAGTGCTGACTGGCGGGGAGCTACCACAAAGAAACAACAAACGAACACCAGCAGTCGCCCCGAGCGAAGCGCGCCGGCCAATAATCAGTACCTCAATTTTGCCCCACTTTGGTTTTTTGACGACCCGTCGTGCAGAACGGGCCTCAAAAACCCTCTGCACCAACCAGAGCTACGCCAGCACAACTAATTTACAAGATCATGGCGCCCTTATTGAGCGCCGAAGACATCAAGATGCTAGGGCCGTTGATCCGTGCGACGTGGGCGTACTTCATGGTATGTTTGGATAGAACCAAGTGGTAGCATCCTGCTTACAACCAACCTATCGCGCAGGTAAACACACAGTGTGACGTTCTTCCCCTGTAATATTAATTTCTGGCACTCGGCATGACCTCCAACCCGAAGAAGTGCTGCGTTTTCGACACGCGAGTCCCGCGCTTTGGGCGCTGCGCGTTACATTTTCGTCGTTTTTGCCGCATGTTCCTGCTCGCGGCGGCGTGCTGAAATTGCGACGCAGGTATACTACACCTTCATGATCTTCCAGTCATTCGCAAAGTACTACGTCTTCTTTTCGACAAAGAAGAAGAACGAAAAGAGCCCATCGCTGCGCGAGGTCAAGTACGAGCAGAAGAGGGGCCTGGCTCTCCTCGCGGATCGAACCTTTCTTAACATGTTGGAACAGAGCGTCCCGCTTATCACCTCGACTTGGCTTTACGGCCTCGTCGTCGACCCAACCTTCGCGTCGACGCTGGTCTACATCTACCTGTTCTTCCGCCTGCCCTACCCGCTCCTCTTTAAACTCGGGCCGCCCTTCATCTTCCTCTCGACGGGCCCCAACTACTGCGTCATCGGCTACGCCCTCGTCAAAACGGGTCTCGCGTCCCTCGCTGCGTAAATAAGAGGAGAGAACGCCACAACATAAAAATTATAAGAGCGTACTGGATAGAGCCTCGCGTTGCTCACTACCGCCTCTCGGACACCGAATCCGCCCGCCGGAGTTGGCTCGAGGACAACTTCGACGACGACGATGACGACGACGAGCCAGCAGCTTCCTGCCCCGAGGGCTCGACGAGGCCCACGACGACGATGGCGAGGGGCGACGCGATGGCCGCTTCCCGGCGCATCTCGGCGACGCGACACGCCCCGGCGACAGTCTCTTCCGAGACGACGAGCGCCGAGATTTCCTCGACGGTCGCAGCCTTCGGTGGTGCCTTGGGATCGAGGAGTGCAGAGACCTTGACCTCGAGGCGCGGGTTGGCGCGTTTCAAGTACTCGACGACTGCGGCCGCCCGCGCCTCGAACGACTCGAGGAGGTGCGCGAGATTTTTGTTCGCGAGCAGAGCGTCGCCGGCGATGCCGACGTACACTCTCTGAGAGCAGACCGCCGCGGTGGCGGCGAGCAAGAGGCGGTGCCCCGCGTGGAGGCGGTCGAACGTACCGCCGACCGCGACAGCCGCGTGCTCCAAGCTTGGCTCGTCCGGAGGAGGACCCGCCGCCGCCGCCGCCGCCGCAGCCTCGGCGACCTTCGATCCTTCAAAAAACGCGCCGGCGGGCCGCGCGCCGACGACCACGTCTACGGCCTCGCGGACGTCGTCGGGGGAAAGCACGGCCACCGCGTCCAGCCGGGGGTCCACCGAGGCGACGGTCGCGAACACTGCGCGCAACCGCTCGAGCGTCGACACCGTGCAACGCCCGAACGCGACGTACAACCGAGTAGCGCGGGTCGCTGCAGACCGGAGTGTCGCGTCGTCGTGGCCGGATTGGACGTATACAACACAGGGCATTATTAGGACCCTCTTATACTTTACCCTCGCGAAGCCTCGGCTGCTGCTGTTGCTCCCGCCCAGGTGGGCGTCGACGTCGGTCGATGACCTCCTCCACCGCCAAAATACGGATTCGGCACAGGTGGCCCCGGGTGGCAACTCAAGCGGCGACCAGGTAACTCCCACCGGACGCGCGTGGTGCCGGCTTCGGCTGCCGACGGTCTCGGCATTCGGGGCATCGTGCGGACCTGCTCGGCCCGTCGCTCCCACCTCGTCGGACGCGCATCGCGATTGGCAAAATAACGATGCTGGAACATGAAGGGTGTCGTGAGACCCGTGCGTGACATGGAAGAGGTGGGGGAGGCGCGGTGGTGGCCTCGCGGGCAGCCGTTGGCTCGAGCCCATTCGAGGACTTCTAAATGGCCACCCGCGGCTGCCTCGGTGCAGGTCAACGAGTCCCACGGGCACCCGTTCGCTCGTGCCCACTTGAGGACCTCGAGGTGGCCGCGGCACGCGGCGTTAGCACACGTCCTCCAGTCCCACGGGCAGTCGTTAGCGCGCGCCCACTTGAGGACCTCCAGCTGGCCCGCCCGAGCGGCGGTGTGGCAGACGCAAGTTCGAAGATAGTCGTTCTGGAAGACAATCCATTCAATCCAATCGATGGCGCCCGTCTTAAAAAATTCCAGGAATTCTCGGTCGCTCGTCGAAGCGGGCGAACCCACCTGCGAAGGCAACCGGACGTTGTCGTCCACCTTTGGATCGTAGCGCCCGGGAACCATCGCCGCGAGGAGCAAGCCCGTGTGCTTCTCGACGGGGACACCGACCTTATCAAAGAGCTTGGACACTTCGACCACCTGGGCCTGCGTCGCGATGCGCTTCTCGATCAACGCGTCGAGGGCCTCGTCAGAGACGCCGTCAAGCAGGTCGAACACCCACTCGCCATTGCTATTTTCGTTGGTAACCAACTCGCACAGCACCCGCCGCTTTGTTTCCGGGTCATCCGCGATGTCGTCGTCAACGCCGTTGAGCATGGCGAGCGCCTGCATCTCGATGAGCATCAGCACCGCCTTCCTTCTCCTCCCGGGAATGTCTTTCGAGAGGTCAGTCTCGTCGGTCTTTTGGTTAACAAAGAGCCAATCCTCGTCATCATCCGGGACTCCTCCAACTCTGTCACCAGACATCGCGCTCTCTATCCCGCCGACGCTACCTCACGCATTATTACTCCGAATAATTGCTTTTGCCTTCGCACTTTCCGCGAACGTTGCGTAGCTAGGGGGGATCTCGTTTGTGCAGCAATGGCGGGGGGCTTCGCCTCCTGCCGCGCGTCCGAGGAGTACCGAGGGGGGAAATCGCCACTCTGTTCTCCGCGACCAGCGATGCTCCGGCACCACCAAAGCCTCCCGGAGGAGTCTCTCTATATATCGTGTATAAGAAGTTCTTGGCACGCCGTCATCAAACTGCTGCGTCTACTGAGCGCTCTCTCGCTCTTAGGCTCACGATAATGCCCTTCGACACGAATCCTCTCCCGACCGGCCATAATAAACACGTCAACAAACGGCGTAGCGTCAATTAAAGGACATACGAGAGGTTTTCCTAGATCAGCTCTCCTCACGGCGCTCGTGGCTGGCCAAAACACCACCTTCGATGGACCCAAACCGGACTCAAACAGCGGAAACGAACAAAGACTTACGTGCCACCCGCACACCCGTACGTTCCAAGGAGTACGCACGAGTTTCGAAAAATACGCGGATAACTCAACGCGTAGCAGTCGGTCGGTCGCTCGGTCGGTCGTAATAGAGAGGGGTTCGGTGCTTGATCAGGGCACGCGGCACCACTCGGACTCGGTAGTAGTCCGCTCGAAAACAGGAACACTCGTTCGTAGGCGCTCATGTGTAGAGTGCCGATCTCGCATATCTCCACCACTTGTGGCAGGAGGCGCCACTACTCTTATATCCTCCACCACCTGTGGCAGGAGGCGAGACACCGCTGGCTCAGGGGTGTGCGCCTAGACACGCCGGCACCTCTAGAACCCGAGGTGAACGCGCTAGGCAGGGGGGTACCTCGCTGTGACCGCAAAGAACACGCTCGCCAAGACCTCAAAGTTGAGGCTCTGGAAGTTGGTTTATGGTAGAAGATACTCCAGTATCTTCATGACGACGTCGTGACGAAGCCATGACGAAAAGGGTGAGGAAATGGCGGTAAGAGCGGCGCGGTGAGGTGCCAAAGAGATGCCCTGTCTACCGAACCTACAAAACCGGTATCAAAGGTGAGGGTTTAGTTTTAGTACTTTAGTACATGTTTTAAACCAGTTTAAAACCGGATTTAACTTGGATTTTACCGGTTTAAACATCTTCTCGCGTCCGGTTGACACCGTAACGCTCAGAAAACGTTGGAGGACGTCCGCTTGTGGTCGGGGAGCATTTTCTCTTCCATTTCTCTTCTGTCCCCCACGCTCGCTGCCTCCTGTTGAAGTTGCACACGCTGGTGACCGTTATGGTGACCATGTTCGAGGGGGGACGGCCCAGGAGTTCGGTAAGCGACTACGTGATCACAACGCCTAAGGAGGGCGGCACGTTCGAATGGAGATGTGCGGCACGCGGCTGCACGCACGCACGCACGCACGGGCAAAAATTTCAAGCCAACTCAATGGGTTGAGCACATCACCCTGCATTGCAATCACACACCTGACGGCGTTAAGTGCACGCTCGCGAGCAAGTCGTCAGCTAAGAATATCTCGGGGTGTGTATGGGCCACGAATAAGCGGCCCGCCGCTGTCCACGACCTTCGCGCCTCGACAGCGACATCGTCCGCGCCTTCGTTGTTGCCAAAGACTGGGACGGCTCCGTCGCAAGTCGTGTCGAAGCAAGCTAGAGTCACCAAAGTCACTGACAGGTGTGATACGCGCCGTCTAATCTTATCAACGAGAAGATCACCAAACTCATGGTTGGTTGCGCTCTGCCTTTCAGCATCGTCAACACCTTTTTCTCCATCGATATGATCAAGGCGCTCAACGCGGCCTACGTCAAGCACTTGCCCAAGTCCGAGCCCTTTCGGCGCACGTGGGCGCAACGGCTTTTTGAAGAGACCGTACATAATATCAACAAGATGTGGTTCGCCACCGGCAACTTCGCTCGAACCATTGGGTTCGACGGCTTAAAGACCGAGGCCGGCGCTCAACTCGGGGTTAGCACGAAGAGTGTACATGGTGAGCTGACGTGGCGGTACGAAACCTAAACCCCCATATTTGATGTTGTTTTTTACCGAAAACAAAAAAAAAAAAAAAAAAAAAACTTTTCGAAAAGTTTAAACTACACCTGTAAAAAAACGAGAGGTACGGTCACCCAGCAGTTGGAGAAGCCGGCGTGCACGGAAGTGCCTTGGATGCGGATAGACGCAGACACAGCTAGACACCCGGCATGGACGTCTCGCTGGTGCGGCTACGCAGACGGGCTTTTTTACCCGGCTCCGTGGCAGATGCTGACAGCCCAGATGCGGACACGCTACGGATGCGGATAAAACGCGGATGCGGACACGCCGCGGATACGGGTTGCGCTGCTGCGAGCAGACGCGGATAGCCCGTGCGAAACGGGCGGATGCGACACCACCGCGGATGCTGATAGCCCGGCCACGACCTGATACGGTTAGAACATGGACTCGGATGACCAGCGGATGCGGACACCTCACGGATGCGTTAAAGTGCCCGTGAGCTTACTTACAAGTTCTTTTTGTGCGGTTAAAGTGCGTCGTCCTCTGTGGTCCATTCGGTCATTCCGTGTGATCCTCCAAGCTCTCGCTCTTTCGAGCCCGGGATTTGCTCGCCTTAACAAAAACAACGACGACAATAAAGAGATTGCGCTTCTCCGGACGAAGGCCGCTTCGTCCACGTTCCTGCTGGTACGTCGCGTGGGTCGTAAAATGCACACCCCGTTATCATGAGTAAGTTGTTTGATCGGCTATGGCGCTGACGCCCGTGTTGTCGAGGCGATCTTGCGCAAAAATAATAACTTTCCTCCAGCATGATGCTGCCTCTGATCCCCCCCCCCTCGTGGCACTCGGCGCAGCCTTCTGTACCCCAATCCAAATTTAGCAATGGGCGTTCAAAAAGCCCCAGCAGTGAGCGCGCGAAGTATCCCTCGGGAGGGATGTGACTTCCTACGAGGTAAGAGACCGCAAGTTTCGTCGCACAAGCACAACACCTATGCGCATCTTCGTGCTGAAACTTGGAAAGCCGCGCTATGATCTCCGCCGTTGTTTGAGGTAGGACATAGTAAGTGACCGCGGCGATAACGACAGAGAACAGCGACGGGTGCGCCAAACCGTATTTGAACCACGCAGATTGCATGTCCGCTTTTTCGTACTTCTGCACGGGTCCAGAGAACTCGCAGACGCGCCCCCAGAGCACATAGATCCACCACCCACGCGACTGCACGAAGACGTCTAACGAATAGAGCGCATTCACAAATATTAGTAGTCGCCAGCCCACCCACGCAATCCACCACTTCGACCAGGCCGGTGGCCGCTCTAACCCGCTAAAGAGCAATAACACTTCACCTCGGTGTTCCTCACCTTTTATCTCTTGATCTAGAACCCCACCTTCTTTTATCTCTTGATTCTCCTCTTCGTCCCCCTCCTCTTCGACAATGAATGATCGCCTTAGTTCTCCACATGCTTCACGCACAACCATTACGGTATCTGCGTTTTGACCGATCTGATACTTACCCTTTATCGAGTACTCGCTGTTGACATCATCCGGTACCTTATCATTCGTATCTGCTTCTCAAGTCCCTCAATACGAGCTAAGCCTCGTTTCATGATGTCGCCTTTCAACAAAAACATTTGCTTATTGCTATTCTCCGAAACTGTCGACTTTAAGAAAAGGAAGAAAAAGATTCAATATGAATTTTTTTTTGTGGTAAAAAAATAAGCAAGAGACGAAGCGAAAAAACCCGAGAAGAAAAAAAAAGTAACGAGGGTTCTCAAAAAGTCACACAGATAGCGCCAACACGACGGGATCAGGAATTAGCGCCACTACATTGAACCAGAACAGCGCCGTGATGTAAGCCACTACTAGAAAGTACTAGCTAGATGTGACCCGCCACGCAACGATAGACCAGGTTCTTCTTCTTTATATTATTGGTCAGCTACTCCTAGGCTCAAAGAGTCAGAATCGTACAGCGCAGACTGAGCAATTCGTAGTGAAGCAAAGTAGAGAGAACAGAGAGAAGGGCGAAGAAGAAGCAAGAAAGCGCAAGGCGGGAGGCAGATGTAGTAGGGGAGGGACAGAGAGAAAAAAGTTAGCACAGCAAAAAAAGAAGCAGGAAAAGACCCAGAGAAAAAGAAAGCAAAATGGAGAGGAGACAGGGTGAAGGAATGTACATGAAGGGGTGACTCAAGAAGATGTCAAAGGAATAAACAAAGGAATAACCGAGCCTGTGAAGAAAGACACCAGATGACGACGCTCGGAGACGGTCGCAGCACGATGCCAGGCCTCTCAAACGCCGCGCCATAGTTTGGAGTTTCGGGCGAGGTGGCCAAATGTCGCCAGAACACAGGGGACCACACGTCTTGAGCATCAACGGCGCAAGCAACAAGGATGTCACTAAGCGCCGCCGGCAAACGACCGCACACGAAGTAATAAGCAGCGTCGGTGCCATATGCAAGGGTGAAAGCATGCGCGTCCACAAATCAAGAGTAAGGGCGAACTGAGCAGAAAGACGGGAAGTCAACCAGTCTTGCAAAATTGTGCTCGCGAGAGTGTACAAGAGGAGTAAGTAGCACCAGAGTAGCCACATAACTCCATCTCGCTATCGTCAGAGTGGGACGTGGGCATACTAGAGTCAAAATTTGGTTTTCGAAGTGACTCGGAAGAAAGGACCCCTGTTGTGGGGGGCGACAAGAGCGACACGAGTGATGAAGGACATGAACCCCCCGGAGAAAAAAAAGAGGGCAGCAGAGCGCTGTCGAGTGGCCAGTCAAGCTGCATGGCGCGTGTCATCAAAAACACTTATAAGCAGTGAGATTAGTAAACCGCCCGCTGCCCCCGTGGCACTGGCGTGGCAGTCCGATAAGACAGGCAGTGCTATAGCGCGGAGCCACACAAGCTTCTAAAAGAACGAGATCCAAGCCCAGAAGACGCAAGTTCATCGACTTCCGGGGTTAAGGCCAAGGGAGGTGTCGACAAAGGTGTGGGCGGGGTCGAGGGTGAACCAGAGGGCGAGGACGAAGCGCGAGCCTAGGGTGACCCGTCGCGCTCGGTGGAGGTTGTCGAGGCCCGAGGAGAAGGCGATGAGCATGCCGGCCTCCGGGTGCACGAGGGTGCGCGTATTAGGTCCGTCGAAGAACTCGAGGGCGCCACCTTGGAAGTCTCGGGCGTGGGTGGAGAGGTAGACGAGTGCCGAGTAGTCGTAAGCGGCAATGTTTGCCTTGTCTACGTGGGGTTTCCAGTAGACGTGGGAGGCGTTGAGCTGGAAGGGGCCTTGCCTCGGCGGCGCCTCGAGGCGCGTGATGAGTCCGCCCGCGGCGTAGATTCGTGGGGCGCCGAAGTGGGAGGAAACAAAATCTCTCGCGCGTTCGAGGATAGTCGTCGCGAGATCAAAGGTTCCGGGAACGGCGTCGTCGAGCCGGAGGCCCGTCGCGGCGTCGAGGGCCATCGACGTCGATCCGCCTTGATGATAGAGGCCGTCCATGGCAGCGTCGGCCGCGCCGCGCAGCCGGGCGGCGTCGTCGGGCGAGGCGAAGTTGCGCTCGACGACGCGCCCGCATCGAAGCTCGCCGCACTCGGTCGTAAGCGCCTGAAACTCGCGCTCGGTGCCCTCATCTGCGCACTCAGCAATGAGTTCGGCCTGCGCGGCCTGCCAGACTTGGTGCTCCGCCTTGGCCTCGACAGCTCGCCGCGTCGCCTCCTCGAGGCCCCGTGCTACAAACGAGTCCACAAACGACGCCAGGGAGACAGCATTACCGTCGTCGTACGCAGCCCTCGCCTCCGCCTCGAGGTTGGCAATCAAGGCCTCCACTACGGCGTCCTCGTTCGCCCGCGAAGCGGCGGCCCACGCTGCGAGAACATGTACCCAAAAACAACGGTACATTATTGTACTTCTGTACGGATTCGACATTTCAACACTTTTTCGAGCCATGTCGCCGCCTCGGACAGCCCCACCCAGGCCGCCCGAGCCAAGCAGGACGTCACACTTCGTCGCACATAAGTCCGGCGGCAGCATGCGTACGAACTTTGGGCGGGGCCCGTCCTCTCTTCGCCTGCCTCGCGGCTCGGCGATGACCCCGACTAGGCCCCGCCTTTCAGGCACCCCCCTCGTCAGGGTCGGATAAGAAAGTTCGTACGAGCCGTTAACTATGTTTCAGTTTGTACTAAGACATACTCAACGGATCGCTGAGCTTTGTTCATTTGTACTCAAGCAGTATGTGCCGCCACGCCGCGAGATCGTCGCGATGGAACTAGTCCCCATAGTGAAGTCGGCATCCTTTCGTCCCCTCACGCAAAAAAAGGGAAAAGCCCACGCGTTGTAGGACCCGTCGTTGCGGCGCGGGCTAGTCTCGTTTTCTTATCCGACCCTACCCTCGTCTTTGCTCCCACACCAGAACGGGATACCCACTTCCGCCTACCAGGCACATCCCTCATGTCCTCACACAACGCACCAAATTCCTCAAGCCCCCACACGCACAACCCCCCTCTTAGCAGTCGACCTATGATTAAAGATCTTTTTGGGAAGGGGGAAGGGGAAATCGAATATCCTCTTGGGCTCTCCGTCAAGGTACCAGTGACCCCGGGCCTTGACGCGCCCGCATGACTTTTAAACACTATGCCTGAAGTTGGTGACCCCGTGGCAACCCCAACGCTCGCGCGCAAGCGGGTAATCCTCCGCGGAGCCGAAGCTACGCCAATCGACATAGGAAATGGTCCTGCATCTTCCCGGGACTTCCTCCGGATTTCTGTCCGCGCGCGGCGAACATTGGGACGGCGCGGGTAGTGGCTACATTGTTTTGCGCCGGGCTCGAGAAACAATGGCGTTGGATATAGTGCCCAGTGTCACTGGGTGCACGACACACGGCGCCCGCGTACAGAATAATACACTTAACCACACCCTCCCTGAGCTCCTCGATTACCACTTCCCTGGGATGGTTGGCGCTTAGCCTGTTATGTGTCCGGTGTGTAGAGTCGAGCGGGCTGTGGTTGGCGCTCGCGTGGAAGCCTCCGGGGTAGAGCACGCCATGTCAACGCGCACGGATGATCGACTCACACAACGATATCACGATGTCGATCTGGTTCAACGCGCGTTCAGCCTTCTTGACCTCGGGCTTGAGGCCAGCATCGGCTCGCTCGACGACGGATTCTTTTCGGCAACGCGGTTTCAAACAGCCCCGATTTTGAAAGCCAACCTCGACGGGCGGCCATTGATCGACGAGGACTTGTGCCCGGCGTTGTGCTTCTCGAGTCGAGAGGACGGACCGCACGAGGATCCAGTTAACACGTCGTGGTGCTAGTTCTCGAGGATGTAAACGTAGTAAGAACCGTTGTCTACGGACTCATCGTTTATCATGGAAAAGAGAGCGGGCGGCATCCTTCGTCGCTTGGAGGCGTCAGCTTCATCGCATCACTGTCGGTCGCCTCGGCCACAAGTCTGCGCTTGGAGAGCTCGGATGTAAAAGCGCAACCACGCCAGCGGTGCGATAGTGCCGTCGATTTGTTGGGAGGCTCGTCTTCATCATCGTCGAAGGTGCAGTCATGCACCCTTACATCGTCCTCTTAGTCGCTATCACGGTTGCTACATTCTGCCGCCAAATCGATGCATCACTCTGAATCCCCCATAACAACTTCGTTCGTTGTTGTTGTTGAAGCCTGTGGGGGGGGTTTCTTTCTGCAGATTGGGCGTCGTCCAGCACGGGGGGGGTCGAGGGCGCGTCGATCGGCGCCTAGGTGGTTCGCAAACGAGCGCGGGTAACACCCTGCAGCCACTCCGTAGTCCTGCAGCCACTCCGTAGTTCTTATTTCAACAAGTCTAGATGTCTGCTAAAGGCGTCTCCAAACAAACTCCACTTGGGCGCGCGCGCCGATCGGCGCGGCTTTCCACCCCCCAGAACGTCAAAACTCAAGTTGAACCTTAAACCCGGACCTGGGCTTCGCAGGCGCATGGTCGCGATACTTACTATCGAGCCCAAGCAAGGAGGTCCGGGCGGGGGGGCTGGAAAGTGGTGCCAAAGAGGAAGTTGGCCCCCAGGATGACGGGGTCGTCGTTGTGGGCAACGCCAACGCGGAGCTTGAGGACGGCACAGTTAGCGACGAGGTTCGCGTGGAAGTCGGCGTAGTCCGGTTCCTGGGCGAAGCGGCGGAAGATCTCCCGAATAGCCCTCGAGTGGCCGACGTAGACGCAGGGGGCAGCGGCCGCGCGGGCGTGGAGATCGAGGAGGAGGCGGCGAAGGCGGCGGTCGACAGAGGCGGTCGACTCGGCGACGGTCCACCACTCCTCGAGGTCGATCGCGCGGGTGTCGACGTCGACGCGCGAGCCGACCTCGCGTCGCAACTCGGCCTCGATGAGCGACCGCGCCGTCCCAACAGAGTCGCGCGCGAAGACCGGAGCGGCACAAGGCTCGCGTCCGTCGGGAAGGGCGACGACGCGCGACGCGCCGAGGGCGAGGTGCGCCGTCTGGAGCGCGCGACGGAGCGGCGACGCGAGGGGCTCTGCTTTGGCGATGGCGACGGCGTCGCGGTCGCGCGATGCGCGCCAACGCTCGATGCTCGAACGGAGGGCGAGGCACTGCTCGAGGCCCCTCGAGGAAAGGCCGTGGTCGCACTCGCGCAGGAGCGCGGCGAGCGAGTACGCCTTGGCCCCCGCGTTGTACCGCGACTCGGCATGCCGAATCAGGTACACCGTGCGCTCCGCCATCGCCGCCGCGACCGCCACCAACAACATCCACAAGGGTATTTTTCTGCCCTCTGCGTGGGTTTCAGAGTAAACTCTAAGGTTAGCGAAGGTGCGCTGATCAAGGCAGCCTAGATTGGCAGGGGTGAGAGCGTCGAGCTGAAAGGGGTGCATGGGTTAGAAACCGATGCTTCTCGAGCGGACCACCCTCAACCTCTATCGCGACTGCCTCAAGCTCGCCAAGCACATCGGTGGAGACTCCCCAAAAGGCCAGCAGCTCCGCGCCATCGCCCGCAACGCCTTTCGCAAGCACGCGAACGAGACAGACCCGGCGCGCATCGAGAGCCTCCGGGCCGACGCCGTTCGCGCCCTCTCGAACTATCTCGTCATGAAGACACTCGCCGACAAGCCCAAGCAATGAACCCTCGGCCCTCCCCCCCTTCCGCGCAATGGGGTGTGCCTGGTGGGCCCGCTCTCCGTCCGGAGACAAAGGGTTCTTTGCTGCCTCTTCTTCACGGGAGACTACTTGATAATCGCACTCAAAAGCTCGACGACACACCCGTCCTCAGTTTAGGGCAGCCGCACGTTTCCACGCGCGCATTGTTAGTCGCCGATCGTCATGAGACGAGACGTTGCGCTCCCTTGGGGTGCCAATTATGAATATTACGTCCCAACCGCTATGCTTTCTGCGCGTCGTGCACACCGAATAAATAACTCCGCACTCTGCGGTGCCTACGCCGTTCCTGCCAGCTTCTTCTGTTCTTGCCCGTTTTGCCTCTTGGTGTCTGCTCCGGGGAGGGGAGAGCGCGTGGGATAATAACATTCAATATTCATGCTGGCTCTAAACTAGATGACTCACCTGTGGCGCCGCGAATGGCGCCCCATGGTGACATGTTTTGTCAGGTTGTTAGAAGGCGTGACACGTATCCTTACCCTGATATCTTGCTTGATATATCTAGCCTTTCTGTTATTCACGGCATACGTGACGTCACATAAACTCGCGCCCATGGTATGGGGCTAGTCTACAGCTGCGGAAGGCGCGTCCACGCAGCCGAAGAGCAGGTCGAGACGGAGGAGTCGGAAACGTCGAACTCACGGGCCCTGTACAATCGATTGCGACAACCAACGTCGCGCGAGCTCCGGCTGTCACGGGATCACGTGAGACGAAGTAGCGAAGATCCGGAGGACTGCAAGCTCGCAACTTTGCAGAACACGCTCAACTCAATCATGGCGGACTCGCAAGAGCTGGCGCTCTTCAAGGCGTACCTCCACTCGGAGTATGGTATCAGCATGTGGGACCTGTGGCGGGTGGTAGACGCGTACGAGGAACTTCGAGTTAAAACGCTCGTCGAATGCAAACCCGACAAGGGACAACACGACAGTGCCCTACTCGCGAGCGCGAGGAGTATGTACGAGAAGTACCTCTCCCCGCAGGCCGATTGCTTCGTCGACATCGTACCGTCCTCGTACTCGCAGGCGATTCGAGATCAGATAGACAAGGGCGTGGCGCCAGACTGCCACGCGCTCAAATCTCTGCTCTCGCTCGCCCTATGCAACGAGCAGCTCCTCAAGCGCTTTTTGTACTGGCTCAAAACGAGTCAGGCCAGGCAAGAGGAATTGCAAATGTTTGCGACGGGTGGTGCCACAGATTTAGGTCAGCCCAGCTTCCGAGGCTCCTTTGAGGACATTGCGATGCAAAGTTTCGACAGCCCGGCGCCCAGCACCATCAGGAGACGGTCGACGGTCAACTTCACTGCGCATTCAATCAACAACGCCACCTTCGGGGCAATCAACAAGAAAAATTCCTGGGCTTTGGGCGACTCCATGCTTCGAAACGCGCTTCGCGAGTTTAGCCGTCGGACCTCCGTTTCAAATGACGACCGTTCCGTCACTTCGCACTACTATGCTCCGCTTGAACCACAGTTCCAGTTGCGCAGTGGCTACGTGCGTCACGCCGGCGATAAATATAATCCGAGTGTCGGTTCCCACAACCGTCGCTCCTCACCACCGCCGCCGATGGCGACCATCGTCTCTGCCTGACCTGAGTGACACACATGCTGTGTGCACAGAGGAAGGAGTCATTCGCACCAAAGCGACCGCCAGCTTAGAGTAGGCCCTAGCTAAGTACTCTCGAGCCTGCGAATGTCGTCTTTCGTCACTACGTGCGTGTGCCCAACAACAACAAAGTCTTAGTTTGCCCCTCCCTTTTTTCTCTCCATCACATGTTGTGTGTCTTGGAGCGCCACAGATTTTTTAACATTAGATTCGACTCTGTCCCCATTACACCAGAGGGGGTTTGAGGTTCGTGCACTTCGCAGGTCGAACCTAACCGCATAATATCTCTAGGTGCGCGATGGAGGTCGTGGTGCCCGCGGCCGAGGTAGCTCGAGAGCGGCGAAGAGCAAAGCGGGAGCGGTCGGAGGAGCCGAGCGTGGGTTTTGTGGTGGAGAAGATCGCTGCTCTGCGGCGGTCGCGGCCTTCGGTTCCGCGCGACATATCGTTGGCGCGGTGGCTCGAGTATTTGTCGCGGAGCGAAGCGGAAAACGAAGACCGGCTTTGCGAAGCGCTCGGTTTGCTCGAACGTGCGGTCGCGGTCGCGAGCAAGACGCGGCGCGTACCGCGGTGCTGGCTCCGCGACGTGCGGCGGTTGCGATTGTTGCTCGCGGCGGCGGCGGCCGGACCGCGTCCGGCGGTCGCGACGCGCGTCGTACCCATCGTCTCCGCAGAGGAGGCGTGCCTCGGTCGGTTCCTGCGGTTGGGGACCCCAGTCCTCGTGCGCGGCGGCGGCGACGTCGTCTTCGGGTCGCGGCGATGGACTCTCGAGACCCTCTTCGACGAGTTACCTCCGGACGCCGTCGCCGAGATCAAAGAGCCCGCGCCGGGGCGGTGGGCGGGGCTCGAGGTGCGACGGACGTGCGCGGCGCGAGACTTCGTCGCCGCCCCACGAGGCTACCTCCACGATTGGTCCTTGCCGAGGCACGCGCCTGGTCTCCTCGACGGTATCTCGATACCCCGATGGATCGCCGGAGACTATTTGCAACGAT
The DNA here is from genome assembly GCA_029834535.1 of Chrysophaeum taylorii. NCBI lineage: Eukaryota > Pelagophyceae > Pelagomonadales > Pelagomonadaceae > Chrysophaeum > Chrysophaeum taylorii. The sequence continues at coordinate 64,513 of JAQMWT010000129.1, forward strand.
GCGGCGAGACCCCGTACGCGGGCGCCTGGCCGTCGCTTTTCGTCGGGCCCCAGGGTACGCGCTCGGCTCTTCACGTCGACGCGCACGCGACGCACTTCGCGATGGCCCTCGCGAGCGGCGCCAAGGACTGGCGCGTCTGGCCCGCCGACCGCGCTCCGTTCTTGGGGCCCCGCTTTTCCGACACCTCGGAGGACCTCCTCTTCGACGACGACGACCGCCCCGCGCCCTTTGAGATCACGCAGCTCCCGGGCGACCTCATCGTCGTACCCTCCAACTGTCCCCACGCCGTCGACAACGCCGACACCACCGTCGCCCTCGCGATCAACTTCGTTAACGCAACCAACGCCGACGACTTTCTCGAGTCCTTCGCCATTGCCGCCGATGACGACCTCCCTCGCTGCTGCGGCGAAGACGCGATCCACCGTCTCCGCGCCGACCTTCGTTATCTCGCTGAAACCGACCCACCTCACTTCCTAAGATGGCGCGACCATCTCCCGTGGCCCGCTTGGCAGCAGCTTTGTTGCAAACACAAACGCTAGTAATTAAATCGAAGCACCTTTGGTGGCGAAGAATGAACCACAGAGATAAGATAAGAGAATATCACTTGGCACCAGCAGCAGCAGCAGCAGCAGCAGCAGCAGCAGTAGGTTCTCCCTCCTGGGGAGGAGGAACGACTTCGGCGGCGGGGGCATCGATCGCCGCGTCCTTGGCCAGTGCTGCCGTGAGGGCTTCATGGAGGGAAGCGGCGGCGGGTGTTGCGGGTATCTCGCCAGAAAGGATCTGCGTCGCGCGGACTCCTTCTTTGCCGTAGTGCGCCTCGTTGACTTTCTTGCGCTCCATAATGACCGAGCCCTCGAGGCTGACTCCGGCGAAGAGACCCTTCGAGATGGCGTACGTGAAGACGGGCGCGGTCGCTTGAGCGGCAGTGACGCCTGCCTCGCGACCCGCGCCGACAGGCCCCGCGACGGCCGCGACTTGCGCGCCGAGCGACACCTGGTTCGTTCCCGAGAGCGCATGGACGGCTTCGTCCGTGTTGAGGACCATCATGAAGTCGGCGACCTGCGCCCCGAGCTGCAGACCCCAGCTGATGCCGCCCGTACCGATCGCAGACGGCGCCGACCACGACCCGTCCTCGAGTCGCTTCACGATCAACCCCGTGCCCGCGCGACCCGAGATAGCGAAACCCACCTTGGTCACGCGCAAAAACGCAAAACCCTTCGCCTTGGCCAGCACTCCGGGGCTCGGACCGGACTGCGGGGACGCGATCATCAACGCCAGAATGCGCTCAGCCTTCGAGATCTCGTCCACCAAATCCATGTTCACGATCGGGTTCTTCTTCTTCTCCTCAGCCATCCTTTTTGTGGTTGTCTTGTCTTGCTACAGAGACTTGTTTTCCTTTGGCTCCAACTTTCCGTTAGCCTTGAGGTTCTTGTTCGGAGAACGACCCGCGGTATCGGTTAGGGTTTAGGAGTAAACTCGTTGGTTTATAGGGCAGAGCGCGAGCCTAACCGCCGCTCGGACGCGTTAGAACAATTGAGATAACCTGGAGCTTACCCCCGTGTTTCCAAACCCCGCTCGCCCTCCGCCTTTCGGTCGCTCGTCGCCCCCCCCCCTCCCTGGCTGTACGCTGTCCGTCGAACACTTCGCGGTGTAATAATCCATATAGCCTAGAGGGTCCCGTTCGGAGAACGATCCGATGTATCGGTAAGCGTTCGGGGAAATGGGCAAAACCTTTGTTTTTTTGACCAGGCAAGCGGGCGATCTTACCTATTTCCACGACCCCGCTGGAAACTACCCGCTATCCGCCTTGTGCTCGCCCGTCGCGCGTCCCCTCCCCGGCTGCACGCGGCTCTAATCGGGCTCTTCGCGGTATATTAATCCGGAGGGCCCGCGCAACTCCTACCTTGGATCCCGTTGGCCGTTGCGCATTGTCGTAATACGGCCCCGAAGAACCCCGCTCCTCGTTTGCAATGCGTTGTAAACTAGACATATGGACGTCCGGAGACACACACCGTGGGAGATTTTACCACCTATTGTCAGGAGGGCATCACTGAGCACCTGGCGGGGGGCCAACGAGGTTCACGCAATAGATAGGAGGTCCGAGCCTTGAAAACGACATCAAAATCCTGGGGCCCCATCTGTTTCGGCGCTTTACAAGAATCTTAGAAAACAGCCGCCCCAGCCAACTCGTGAGGCAAGTCGTCCCCGTCCCAGCCATCCCAGCCACACACGATGTTGACTAAAGCGGAGCACGTCAACAAGATCTATTCGAAGATCATTGCGCAGCGGCAATGCGCGCGCCATGGATTTTGTCGTTCTCGATTGCCGCGACAGCCGTCAGCCGCCGTCCACCATCGGGTTGTGCTGCAGGTTGACGTCCTTTCTGTACGCGTTCGAGAAGTCTTAGCCGATGGGGCGCAGTTGAGCGTCGCAGGGCCAATGGTACGCCCTTTGCAGCCTTCGGCCTCTTCAGCGGCCTTGAAGGCGTCGGGATCATCGAGCTCTGGGACTGGCTCCAGGATATCCCGCTTGAGATGGCCCACATCATCGCGAGGTAGTTAACTAGACTATGAAGGCCGCGCCGTCCAGCACCTTCACCGTTACCTCAATAATAAGAATATTAATTGCGCGCCATCGTGCTGTCTCTCCTCCTCTTTCTGACGTATCTCCCACCACCTCGTCCTCTCTCTACACCTAGGTGCGATCAAGGCAATGCCGTTCGTTCGTTCGAGCGCGAAGACGACCTTCGCCCCCCCTTCGTTCGCCGACCGACGCGTCGCAGCCTTTCCGACCCGCCTGACTCGAGCGTCTTCGCTGCAGCTTGGCTTCCTCCTCACTGGACCTCAGTTATTTATTGGAAGCTGACGCCCGGAGCGAAGCTAAAGAACAACCCCCGTCGGAAGTGTGACTCAGGAGAAAATAAAGAAATGTGGTGGTGTGTGTTGTTCGTCGCCTGGAGCAGCTTGAGCGCCGCGCTGTCGCTGGACCGTGGGTTCGTGAAACGCGCCGTCGACGCCGCGCGGCCGAGCGTGTGCGTGGTGACGCCGTCGGGCGTGCGCAACACGACGTTTCGCGGCTCGGGTGTGGTGGTGCGATGCGGCGAGCGCGTCGGCGTGCTGACGGCTGCGCACGTTGCCATGCCGGGGTGGCGGCTCGAGGTGATGTTCGACGGCGTGGCTGCGGCGGCGACCGTCGTGGGGCGGGAACCAGAGTCGGACCTCGCATTTTTGGAAGTGGAAGGGCTCGGCGCTAGGGAACCGCTGCAGTTTCGAGATGCGGACCTCGGCGAGTTCGCCATCGCCCTTGGGTATCCGGGGGTCGCGAAAGAAGCCTTGGCGGCAACCTTGGGTGTCGTTTCGACGGCGACGCCCGACCTCCTCCTCGCCGACGCGGCCGTCGCGCCCGGAATGAGCGGCGGACCCCTCGTCGACGCCGACGGCGCCGTGCTCGGGATTACCACGCGCCTCGCGATGCCGCTTGGGGGCTCCTCCGTACCGGCGGCTGCCTGCCTCCGGTTTCTCGAGGGGCTCCCGCGCGAGGCTGCTTCCACCACCAGTGGCGCGGCGACGACCTACAAGGTCGTCCTTTTTAACGACCCCTTCAATACGCGAAGCAGGGTTGAGCAGGTCCTCGGGGACGCCGGTCTCCGGCCCGCCGACGCCTCCCGCGCCATGCGGGAGGCGCACCAAACCGGCCAGGGCCTCGTCCGCGAGTTTGCGAACGAGGCTCGCGACGCGGCGGACGACCTCTGCCTTCGGCTGCGCGCGGCCGATCTCCTTGTTGAGGTCATCGCCCTGACGACCGACGAGGAAGAGACAACAACAGCTCGCGTCCGGTGATGGTGGTGTGCGTACGCACGATTATTAAATTACAGCCGAAAAGAAAAGGACATATACTCCTTACTCGCCGTATTATTCGTCGTCGTCGTCGTGGTCGTGGGTCAAAACTATTACGACGACGACGACTACTTCGTCTTATTCTTGACCTGCTTGGAGGCTTTTTTTTTGGTGTTTTTCTTGCGGGCCGATTCTGCCGCGGCAGCCGTTCGCTGCCTCCAGACGAGGCGAAAGACCAGGACGACTAAAGCGACGGCGACGGCCGAGATCGAGATGGCCGTCTGGTGCTTGAGGATGCCGCCCTCCTCGGGAAGGTCGGGGACGGGATCATAGGGGCCTTTTTGGTCGTACCCCCCCAAAACAGTCTGGATGTCCTGCTTGCAGTTGATCGAGAGCTCGGTTCGCTGATCCAAGGCGGCCTCGACCTCGTGTCGACATCGCTTCGAGAGGAGCCGCAGGACCTCGTCGATCGTCTCCCTGTCGAGTTCCCCCGACTCATCGTCGTCGTGCATCTTGAAGGGAGGAAAAGAAAGCGAGAGACAGGGTTTTGGTTAGTATTATCGGTCTCGAATGTCGTCGAGCTTCCTCGAGAAGGCCCGGACCGCGATGGAGGATGTGGATGCCCTCGAGGCCCTGGCCGTGGAGACTTTGGACCAGAGGGTGTCGGGTGCCAAGGCGACGATGGAGCGGGATCAGGTGGTCGCGAACGTCGCCCGCGAGATGGCGAGGTGCGCGAAGACGATCACATGGTTGCAGGGTTCCAAGGAATTCGAGGAGGAGAAGGCGTCGATGCGGGGGGTCGGGGTGTTCACGAATTTTTACGGTCAACTCAAGCAGACGCGGGAATATTACGCCAAGCACGGCGCGACTTTGATGGTCGCGCCCGCGACGAGGTCGACCGCCGTCGAGGCGGCGAAACGGCTCGAGGTCGCGTTTAGCGGCGAGGAGATGTGGGGGAAGTACGTGGATCTGGGGTCGCTCCACCGCGGGTTTTGCAACTTGCCGGGCGGCGTGACCCTCGACTACATGGCCTACCTCCGGATGATGTTGAACCGGAAATTTTCGACGCACGCGATAATTCCGGGTGACGACCAGTCGAAGAAAGTCCGCGGGACTTCGAGGTACGCGCAGTACGTCGAAGAGGTCGAGGCGTACTTGGTGGACTTTTGGCGCCGCGCGCAGCCTTTGATTTCGCTCGAGTCGATCCTCGACGAACCGATGCGCGAGTTCGAGGCGAGTCGGAAGGCGGAGGAGGAGTACGAGCCGGTCGACCTCGACGAGTTCCAGAGCGCGGACGAGCTGGAACGGCTGGGGCTCGAACGACTCAAGGAGGGGTTGCTGGCGCTCGACTTGAAGTGCGGCGGGGACGTCAAGGAGCGCGCGAAGCGGTTGTTTTCGGTCAAAGGACTCGAGCGAGACGAGATCGACTCGAGGCTCAAGGCGAAGAAAGCGGAGGCCGCGTCGAGACGAGCGAACGTCGCGCGCCTCGAGCGTCGCATCGAGGCGATTTTGGAACACCTCGAGGGCATCATCGAGGCGACCTTGCGACGCGCCGAGCGCAAGCTGACGCGCACCAAGGACGAGATCGACCAGGAGCTCGAGGACGAGGAGCTCGGGGTGCGGATCGAGGAGGACGAGGAGGACGACGAGGACGAGGACGGAGACGACCTCGCCGCCATCTACAACCCCAAGAATTTGCCCCTCGGATGGGATGGTCGTCCCATTCCCTACTGGCTCTACAAGCTCCACGGCCTCGACGTCGCGTTCCAGTGCGAAATCTGCGGCAACCACACGTACTACGGGCGGCGAGCCTTCGAGCAGCATTTCAACGAGTGGCGCCATTCCCACGGCATGCGCTGCCTCCGGATCCCCAACACCAAGCACTTCCACGGCGTCACAAAAATGGACGACGCCATCGCGCTCTGGGAGCAACTCCAGGAAAAACTCGAGACGGACAGGTTCAAACCCGATCGCGACGAGGAGTACGAAGACTCCGACGGCAACGTCCTCAACCGCGCGACCTACGAGGATCTCGCGCGCCAGGGTCTCCTTTAAAATATTATTTTTGTTACGACGACGACGACGACGGCGGCGGCGGCGGACCCCCCGAAAAGACGGACCACGGGAGGAGGACGTCGGGGACGAGGCGGTCGCGCGCGGCTTTGAGAAAGGGTGCGATCGAGGGCGGGAAGGTGCGGAGTTTGGCGTCGGTGAGGACAAAGTTCGGGACGAGGAAGCGGAGGGATCGGATAGAGGGGGGTCGGCGGCCCCCGTCGTCCTCGAAGTCCAGCTCGCGCGCCAGTTCGGCCACGACCTGGACGGTCCCGGACCTCGCCCTCCGGATCTCCGGGGGCTGCTCGAGGAGTTTGACCAAAGCCCGCCCCGTGAACCCCGGGGTCTCGCCGCTCTCGAGGTCGAGCCCGCCCGAAGCGTCGGCCCACTCGCCGCGACGATCCAGCTCGAGATTACCCTCGGTCCGGACGATTCCCGGATACAAAGATACCGCGTCGATTCCGACCGGCGCGAGCTGGATCGCCATGTCCTTCACGAGGCGGTCGGTCGCGGCCTTGCCGACGCCGTAGGCGACGTTGAACGTGTACGATTGGCCGCCGAAACTCGAAACGATCGCGACGATAGGCCGCCCGCCCGAGGCGGCCGTCTCGACCATGAGGGGCGCGGCCTCGCAGCACAACACGTACGCCGACCGGAGCCCGACCCCGTGGCACGCATCCCACATGGCCGCTCCCTGGCGCCAAAACGCGTCGCGGAATCCCGGACCCTCCAGCGACGGCGGCGTCGAGTACGCGCTGCACGCGACGACGTCCAGCCGACCCGCTTCCTCGCGCACGCGCTCCGCGAGCTGCGCGAGGGCACGGTCGTCGGTCGCGTCCAGCGCCACCGCCACGCCCACCCCGCCGGCCGCCGTGACCGCCTCTGCCGTCGCCTCCACCGTCAAGTCCTCTCCCGCCGGCAGCGACCGCTCGACACTCTGCCGCCCGCGCGAAGACCGCCCCACGACGTACACCGTCGCCCCCGCCTTCCCGAGTTCCAACGCGATCCCTTTCCCGATGCCGCGCGACCCGCCGGTCACGATAGACACGCACGGGCTCAAACTCAAACAAGCACCGACGACCGCGACACACCACCACCACCGCATGAGAAGCAGCACCAGAAAAAAACCGTCGGTGTTGTATGGGGACACACTACCTACGGGTGGGCCGAGGTGGGCGGGGTCGTCGGCGGGCAGCAGTCGAGATTCGTGCCGATGTCCGTCGGGCAGCAGTTCCCCTTGATGCCGAGGCGCTTGCACCCCGGATTCTTCGCGCACTGCGCGCTCACGGCGTGCGGCGGCACCGCCTGCAACAAGTCTGCTCTTCTTTCTTTTTTTTTTAAACGGCGGACTGACTTAACTGACGACGCACCGTGTTGTTGGGGTTGCGGCAGCAGTCCAGCGAAACGCCGTCGGGGTTGGGGCAGCAAGAACCGAGGAGACCGCGCGCCGCGCACGCCGAGTTGTCGTCGCAGGCCCCGTCCGCCGTAAGCGTTGGGGTTACGAAGTTATCGCCCGCCGTGCAGCAATCGAGCTTTTTGCCCCTGGCAGGCGGGCAGCAGTCTCCCACGAGTCCAGCCGCGGCGCACTTCGAGTTGTCGACGCATCGAATCGCGATCGGGTGACTCGGATTGAACCTGCTGCCCATCGGCGACACGAAGAACACAACGCCGCAGACGAGCCTGCGACCTGGTCACACGAGGAGGGGTCGTCCTGTTCTCACAGCGCTGCGATCAGGACGCCAATCGTCAGAACTACGCGCGTCTTCTTCGAATCCTCAGAAATTGGAATCTCGTGCGCTTCCCACCCAGAGTGACCCCGAAATGTCTCGTCGGCTGGCCGACCCAAGTTCTCCAGCTTCTCCATACCCGCCACGCGCCGTTGCCCTTGTGTCAGCGACAACAACACTACTACTCTCTGCGGATCCCTCTTCAGACAAGAGTACGCACCTTCAATCGATATCGGTCTATCCGCCACACCACAACCCTTGACTATCACGATACCGTTTTTCCTCGCCGGACCTCCGAAAAAAAAAAAACACGCGCGTCGTGCTCCTGTTGCTGTTGCTGCTGCTGCTGCTGGACATGTACATACTTTGGCGATCTCGAGAGATTCTACCGAACAATGGATCAAGGTGAAACAAAGAAAGAAAAGGGTTGTTTGAACCCAAGTATGCTGCTGTGAAGAAGACCCCTGCCGCTGCCGCCATCGAGCATGGCCGACCGAGGTTCGTGTACAGCGTCCCACACGGCTGGTGTGGCGGTAACTTCCGCAAAGGTGGTGGCCTTTCCCTTGCTGAGTCACCTCCTTTCTACCTTTATTCCCAAACCATCTATTACCAACTACTAGCCTCATCCTCCAATCATCATAAACCAATATCCACCATCATAAACCAACTCATCTGGCTGTGAACAAAGTGGGCTGGGAGAGCATGAAATAAATTTAAGGCTCGTGTGGCGTCGAAACATCCTCGCGTTCACTCGGTCGGCACCTCGTAGAACGCCAAGGTCCAAGGCAGTAGCCGAGTGAGTGAGGTTGTCTTAAATGCCGCCGCTGCCGTCACGCGCCGTTGCGTCGGGTCGGCGGTAAAAAGCCTGCGAATCGATCTCGCCGGCACCCTAAAAAGACAAGGGTGCGTCACCTTCGATCTTGATACCAGAACCCGGCTATCCTCTCGGCAAGACCCTCAGTCAACCAACCACACGAACTGCTCCCGCCACAGCGAGATGTATATAATTCATCGGTATAATCAATCATCCATCGTCTAGGGGGGGCACTTGTTTCAAAAAATAGAGCAATCAGTGTGGAGTATGGGGGCTTTTTCGTGTATGGAGAGGCACCGTGCGGCGAACCGCGCGCCCTCCTGGGTTGAAGCATGCAGCACGGCCTTTACAGCTCTATGGCTGCGCAGAGTACCTCGTCCCAGTCGCGAGTTGCGTTGCGATCGAGGCGGGTGTTGAAATCGAACCCGACGTACACGACCTTGCCAGCCATGGCAGGAAAGACGAAGACGGTCGGGGCTGTGTTCTTGTAGAAAACACAAGGCGTCGAGGCGAATTCGCCGGTGAACGTGAGGCCCACGATCTCGTCGTAATCTGGGAGCTCAGCGGGAAGTCGCTGGAACGCTGCGAACTCATCGACGCGCTGGCAATCATCGTCGACCCGATCGCTCGCCGCGGGGGAGATGTCGACGGCGAAATTCGACATTCCAAAGAGATCATTAAAAAACTTAATGACATTGCCATTGGAGTCGCCAAACGTAACGAGCGTCACACCGCTCTCTTGAACGAGGTCTCGGATGGCGTCGAGTTGTGCCGCAGTGAACGGGTACTTGGTAATCTCAGGGACGACAAACGCAGAGAAGTGTGGTGTCGAGAGGCGACGTCCCCCGAGCGCCGTAATATCGTCCACGCCAATAACGTAGACGGCGTAGCCGCCGTCCGTGAGCGTCTCCGTGACGCGCTGCGCCTCGGCTTCGGGGTTGACCGAACGGTCGTCGACGACCTTGACGACAGCAGGCGCGCAGTTTTGTTGGCCCATCTTGACGATACCTCCGCCGACAACCGGGAGGTTGACCGCGGGAGCAAGTACGAAGAGATTAACATTGTTGACGAGCTTAATGAAATCCATGAGTTCGTTCCTCTTGTCTTTCGCGGTCCTCGTGTTTTCGTGATTGCACGTGAATTCCACGACGACGTCGCCGGCCGTCACGATCACGGTAGGCACGGGTTCGTTCGTGCGGCTGATAACAACCTCAGCCCCCGGTGGGAGCGGGCCGTCGTCCATGACGACGGTGCAGCCCACTCGAGCGGCATAGTCCGCCAACCAGTCGGTGATAAGGAGAAAGTAGCCAGTCTTGGGCTCGCCCACGCCGAGGCACGTGTCCGTGTCGACAAAGTCTTCTTCGGGCGGGTGAAACGCCGGCGACGTAGCGCAATTCCCAGCGTTGTCCTGGGGTACCACGGCAAACTCCGTGACCTCCCGCTCGCCCGGAAGGTTCTGCACAACGACGTAGCACACGTCGTCCAACTTGGCCTCGAACTCAGGATCCGGCGTCGGACAATCACAATTTATCGCAAAAAGATTTTGCTCGCATTCAATCGCGGCGTGTTTTATACTGTCGACAAAATGAAAAAACACCGAGGCGTTGTGATTGGCGTCGGCGGCGGCAGCTTCCGCGGTGGTTTCTACGGAAGCCCCGAAGCGAATATCGATCGTCTCCGTGACGGCGAGTCCGTCCAACAAGACCTTCGCGATGACCGGGTCGACGGTAAAATCGGAAACCTCTTCGAGTACCAGCGTCAGGCCCGAGCCATCATGCTTGATGACGGACGCAAAATCGGCGTCGACGAAATTGCCAAAGCCCGTACCCAAATAGCCGCCGAGCTCCTCGGCAGCGTTCTCGAGCAACTTGAGCATATATAGTAAGTCCTTCTCATCATCGACGACCTTGTACTCGCAGAACTTCAAACCCCTGTTTGGAGGATTTTTGATCAGGTACGTCGGCCCCGCATCCGTGAGGCGTTCGTTAAATACCCTTCGCTTGTCGCATTGCGTCGGACATTGCGGGTATTCCACCGTTAGCCGTCTGCCCAAGACGTCGTCGTCCTCGGCCCTCACGACCGCGAGGATCATCATCACCGCGAGCCAGGAGACAGTCCCCCGGCCGAACCCCATTATCATGACTACCGGATGAGAGACGACACCGCAACCCGCTCCAAACCAGTCGCTCAGGTGTGTTGCGCTCGAAAGAGCAGGGAACTCGCGACTACTGCGACTAGTAGTATTCGATCGCGTCACCCTCAACGTCCTGCGAATTTTTGTTTGCCCAATTCAGATACGTAATTTTGAGTTGGCTTTGACGTCACAAATTTGTCTTCTGAGATGGGGCCGGAATCATTGCGGATGCACGAAAACTTTTTAACGAAAGAGAAACTACTAGAATTCTGGACCACATTATTTTTAAGTCTGAAAAAGTAGTTTGCACTTCCCTATGATGGAACATTTAGAATTTTTTAAAAGAATCATTCAACCTCACATACGCGGGTAAGCGAAGACTGCTTCACCTACCCATACGTTCGCAAAGTTCGAAAAAAAAGGAAAGAAAATACCTATCTAGTGAGGAAAGAAGCTCCTGTTACCACGTACTGAAAACTTGTATTCAAACTCCTGTTAATGCATGCAGAGGATAGTTATTAGTGTCCGTTCACGTTTTCGTTGCGAATTAGCCAGGCCGTCGCCGCCTAGTCCTTGCGCACCTCCCCCCGCGGTCCTGGCGGCCGAGCCCAGTGATACCGGCTCCACAAGCCCCCAGGCTATCCTCGTCGAGCTTTTCACTGCTGTCGAAACGCGAGTCTGGTGCGTACGATGTCGCGTTGTCTGCACGAAGGTTTCACGGTGTTCCTTTGTGCCCTGCGATGGTCCGCGAGACCTCCTCTATCGTAAGTTTGAGCTCGTATGATGGAACCATATGGTCTCCTGCGGCGGTGGAACGCCTAATACTCGTGGTCCACTGGTTCCATCGGCGACTGCTCCATCGGCCGCGAGGCGGTAGTCAAGTTGGTCGATCCGTCGTTTGGCCTGTCCGGTGGAGCATCCGCGGACAGAAATCCAAGCTTACATGAGGCCAACCGCGCGCAGTCTTTGTTGTCCGTGAACCGTCACGACCCACCATGATTTTTCTCACGCGTCTAGGCCTGAACCTTTCGACTGGTGGTAACCCAATGGCACCTATCAACGTCTTTGTAGCTGGCTTGCCAAGAGGAACGCCTTCCTGGACGTGACAGAGCACCAGAGAATCACAAACGTCTATGGCCACAAGAAGATGTTCTACGTGAAGCGCCCCGCTGCCTCTGTCGATGAGGCCTACCAGTTCTCACCGCCTACGCCCCTACGCAGCACACCCCTCTGCGTGTTCTGGGAATCAGTCTTTGAGATGATCACGGCCTGCCGCGTGGATGGCGAGAGGCCCCAGCTCGTGCGCTTCGATCCCGACGTCTGCACGGACGTCATGCTGCCTTTCCATTCGCGGATGTCGCACTTCCTGCCGTCGATGCAGTGCGGCGAGCCCCGCGACTTTGCCGCCGCCGCTGCCGTTTAGTAGCTCCTGCAGACGCGCGAGCTGCCGCTCTTGCGGTGCCGGGGCATCGGCGAGCCGGCGACGCAGTCATAGCGTTGGCCGGCACGCTCGCTTCGACACTGGCCTCTTGTGCTGCAGGTGGCCACGTCCCTCTCCAATACGAGTTAGCGGTATTCTATCCTTGACCTGGTGGATAAGCATGTGGCACGCTGTGCTAAAGGCGCCACCGTCGACGACGCTTCGGTCCTTTGGTCTCTTGCGGCGTGCTGCTTTCTCTATGGAAACGGCATGCCGCACCGCCCTTCCCAGGTCATTTTGCTATCTCTGTGCTGTCGTGCTCGGTCCCGACGCGTCGTACGTTGGCTAATGGACGTTGAGCCTAAAATGCCGTTATAATCTCAAATGTAGGTTTCCTCTGGACAATCATTAGGGTAGTGAAATCAGGGGAGAGGGACCTCCCACCCAAGATATTTATCCCACCGTGCTTCCAACCAACGGTTAATTGTCTTCTTTTTTTTGGGGGGGTCCTGTGCAACTTCGGTCCGAACTGGAGCAAACAGGAGCAGCAAATAAAATGCGAAGGAGGATGCGCCTGCGCAGACGGGCGCGCGGGGGTTGCACGCAGCCAAGTGAGGGGTCATCGCCGCCGTCGTCGCGCAGAAGAGAGAGAGAAAGGCAGACAGGGGTTTTGAGCCAGCGGTGGGAGGGAGTAGCCCAGCATCTGCGGACTTGATGTACTGAACAAGGGGACAACAAAAACAAAAACAACACCATCAATGCGGTGGCAGTTCAGGGCGCGAAAAAAAAAATGCTGCCAGAACGGGAAGGGCCCTCCATCCTAAAAAAAAGCTTCCCGAGGGCACCGCGCGGGCGATGGGCGCGACGGGCCGTCAAGAGCGTTTGAACTGGATGATGATGCAGGTCATGTTGTCGCCGCCGATCCCGCGGGACTCTCGGGGGTTGGTGGCGAGGCAGTGGTCGAGGAGCTCCTCGCAAATGGCGGAGAGTTGGCGGGCTTTTTTGCCCTCTTCCGCCTCGGGAGCCCCGGGGAGGTGGTGGCCGTTGTGGAGCCTGACATTCACGAAGTCGACGGCCTCTTGGTTCGAGACGACGTCCCAGACGCCGTCGCAGGCGATGATGATAAAGGTATCTTCGGGTTGGACGTCGCACTCTACCACGTCAGGCTCTGCCGTGATGATCTGCTGCGAAGGGTCGAGACTGGCGTCGCCCTTGTACTTGAGGTCGCCGATCGAGCGCGAGAGGTTGAGATTGCCGTTGACACGGAAGAATCCATTGGCGCACTCGTCGACGAAGCCGCCGGCGTTGGTAATGCGGGCCTGCTCGCCCGGAGCGCACGGCTTGTGGTCGAAGGAAAGGGGCACGGCGGCTCGGTCTCGGCAGACGACCGCCCTCGAATCGCCCGCGTTGGCGCACCACAATTTCGAGGAGCCCTCGTCGAAGACGACGACGACGGCCGTGCAGCCGGCTTGGAGCGGGTGGTCGGGGAGTTCGCACCGACGGCGCTGGGGTGCGTCTCCCGCGGCGTCTCCGCGCGACGCGTTGTTTTGTATCATCTGCTGGAAGATCTCGAGGGCTTCCTTGGCCGAGACGCGTTGCTCTTGCTGCGGCTGCTCGGCGCTGTCCTTGGCGTTCTTGAGCGAGTCGATCTCGGGCGCGAACCGCGGGTCGCGCAGCAGGTCGTCCATTCGGTGGAAGACTCGCTTGAGTTCCGCCTCCGGGTCCGAGCGCCAGTCCCATCGTATCTCGCGCGCCATGCGCCGCGACACGAACCGCGCCACCTCGGCGCCCCCGTGCCCATCGAACACCCCGAACAACGATCCGTCCTCGATGGCGGCACCCAGAATGTGCGCGTCTTCCATTGTCCGCCGCCATCCTTGCATGCTCGAGCACCCGAACCGCAGGCTCGCCGTGGTGCCCTCCTCCGTCTCCTTGGTCGTCACGGGCTCGGAGAGATATGCACCCATGGAATGAATGAATGAAGGAAGGAAGGAAGGAATGAATGAACGAATGAATGATATGCACTGATATCACATCGTTCGCGGCAGCGTCGTCTTCGTCGTCGTCGAGAGGGTTTGTTTGCCGTTCTCTCGTCGGCGGTCCGTTGAGAGCCATGAATAGGCTCATCGTCGTGGTCGCGGTGGCGTCGTCGGAGGAGCTGCGACGGCGACGACGAGGAGTGGTGCCCGAGTACTACCGGAACACGACGGCGCTGCCCAAGCTCGCCGGTCCCGCCGACAGCGTGGCGGCCGTGGTGCTGAGCTACAATCACGCGACGAACGTCGCCGCCATCGCAAGACACCTGCGGAGCGAGGCGGGGGTCGGCGAGATCGTCGTCGCCGAGGACGGGTCCGAGGATGGGTCGAAGACCGAGTGGGCGCGCCACGCCCCCACGGCGACTGTTCTCCACTCGAAGAATTTGCACGAGATCCGCGCGTACAACAACGGGGCGCGAAACGCGGAAGCGGGCGTCGTGTGCTTCCTGCAGGACGACGACATACCTAACGATCCCGGGTGGGCGCGCGAGGTTTTGGCCCTCTTCGACGCATTTCGCCACGAGCGCCTCGCGCTCCTGAGCGGCCTCGCCTCGGAGGTGTGCCAGGTCGAGCTCGGCGAGCAGCAGGTCGAGCATCCGTCGGCGATGAAGAACTTCAAAAAAACGCACCCCATTCCCTACTTGCACGGGAACATCCCTTTCATGTTCGTTACGGAAGCCTGGCTCTCTCCCCTTTGCGTGCGGACCGACGTCTTTCGCGAATTGGGCGGCTTCGACGAGACTCTCGCCAACGCCGGCGAGCCCGGGATCGGCCTCGACATCCACCTCTCGCTCCGCGCGGGCGTCCTAGGCTACACGATAGGGGTCCACGGCGCCGAGTTCGACCGCGGCGTCGGCGGCCACGGCACCGTCTCCGACCCCCAAAAGGCTGCGCTCCGACTCCGCAAACGCCAGGAAATCTCGCTCCGCATACGCCAGGTCGCGGGCTGCCGCTGGCCCCCCGCCATGCTCCAAAGGGCCCGCGACCTCAACGACCGCTACCTCACCCTCAGACCCAACGGCCGCGCGGTCCTCGACGATATCGACACCCGCTGCCGCCCTTTCGTCGCACGACCCTGCGGCGTCTACCGTCCTCCGCGCGCGCAACCCTAAACGAGGGTGGGTGGGTGGGGGGGGATATATTTTTAATGGCGACTGCAATAACTAACTAGCTAACGAGAGGCCAGCCCCATGCACGGGGCTTAGGCTACTCCCAGCGCCGAAGAGTCACCAGAAGGCGAGTTTATTGTGGTCTGTCGCCAGTTGGACATCAGGGACTTGAGCGAGGAAATATCATGCTTTCGCTTGCATGTGGAATTTGCGGAGCGCCTTGTCGAGGGAGACCCCGAGCGGCGTACGTGAACTATATTCGCCTCGTTTTTGAGGCCGCGGACATTCGGACTCACTATCGTTCCGGCTGCCCACAGGCCCGTTCGGGAGGCGGAACATACGCCGGGAGGACCAATACCCTCGGTTGGTTGGCTGCCCATTATAACGGTGCCCGATCAGGGCAATTGGACTTCAACGTAATAATATGGGAAGCGACGATGTGGGGTCTACTTCTTTTTTGTCGAGGAGTTGCATCGGGCCGGCGGCACCTTCGGGGTCGTGGTCTCCCCGCACGATCGGAGCGTTCGGTTCGTTCGCGCTCGTGGTGAACAACATCTCGGGGCCCGGGCTGCTGGACTTTCCGGCGGCGTTCCAGCACGCGGGATGGGTACCGTCGGTCGTAGTGATCTTCGCCGTCGCAAGCGTGTCGGCGTCGGTGGCAACCATGCTGTGTGACGTGATGGCGCGCGTGGAGGCCGAGGGCGAGAAGGGACGGCTCGAGTTTTCCTCGATTTTCGCGGCCGTCATGGGCCGGAGCTGGTTCGCGCTGACGCAGTGGCTCTACTTCCTCAATTTGTTCGCGCAAAACGTGGCGGCCATCGTCGCGACGGCGCAGGCCACCGACATGCTGATCGCGACGGTCTGGGGGCGCAGCTGCGCGATCGACCTCGCCCTCGGAGCGGTCGTCGAGTGGACGCCGGGCGACTGCGGCCGGAGACGGGACGCGCCGTGCGCGCCGTTTCATGTCGATGTCGATAGCCTCCACCGCGAGTCCCCTTTTCTCGTGTCGCTGGGGTACGCCCTCTGTTTCGTCACCCTCGCGCCCCTCGGCTTTGTGAGCCTCGAGGAAAACATGCTCGCCCAGAAGATATCGTTTATCCTGTTGTGCGTCTTGTGCGCGCAATTCCTTCGCGCGTTCCAATCGACCGCCGGCGCGGGCGCCGTGCCCGCTGTCGGACCCCAGTACCGCGACTTGCTGGGCGTCGTCATGTTCAACTTCGCCTTCTGCGTCACCATCCCCTCGTGGGTCAACGAGAAGGCCCCCTCGGTCGACGCGCGCAAGGTCGTATGGGCCTCGTGTCTCTCGTCGGCCGCCGGCTACGTCGCCGTCGGCTGGGCGGGCGGTCTCGCCTACGCCCGAGCCTCCGACAACGTCCTCGACGAACTCACGGCCCCCTCGGCGACCTTCGTGACGCGCATCTGCGGCGGCCTCTTCGCGTACGCTATTATCGGCCTCGGCATTCCTATCTTCTGCGTCCTCATGCGCTACAACCTCGTCGCCGGCAACGTGTGTCCGCCCAGAGCGGCGACCTTTGTGAGCGCCTGGCTCCCTTGGTGCCTCAGCTTTATGGTCTACCGCGGTCACGGTATCCTCGCGCTCCTCAGCTGGTCCGGCCTCGTCCTTAACTCGCTCGTCGACTTTATCCTTCCAATGCTCGCCGTCCTCGCCGCGCTTAAACGACCCCCCAAGGACGACGACCACGACGGCGGGGGAGGTGTTGCTGTTGTTGTGAACGGCCCGGCGCCGGTGCCGGCGCCTTCTCGCCGCGATGACCACGTCGACCCCCCCGAACGACAACGGCTCGTCCCGGCGGCGTCGTCGACCATATCGCCCAGTCCCCAAGGCCACGCCCCTCTCCCGCGCCTCCTCATGCCCCACTACCGCACGATCGCCCGACTCATCCTCGCCCTCCTCTTCGTCGTTATCGCCGCCGGCCTCGCCCTGAAGATCCACTACAGCGTCAAGTTGGCGCTCCGCCATCGCACGTCATCGACCCCAGTTACACCCTACCACCCACGCGACGTCGCGCCCAAACCCCCGTAGACGAGGCACTCAACCATCCTAACTACTAATCGACAGATGTTTGTCTGTTTGTTTGTTTGTTTGTCTGTCTGTCTTTAAATGTCGACTGCTAAGAGGGGGGGTGTGGGGAGCATGAAGGATGTGGGTGGGTTTGTGGGGTAGGAGGGATGTGCCTGACGGGCGGAGATAAGTACGCGGGACCTAGTTTGTTTGTCTGTCCCTCGATTTAGGGTAAGGATTAGGTAGGCGCGAGAGTAAGGATCAGGTAGGCGCGAGACCTAGACAGTGATCCTCCAAGCCGTCTACGGCGACCTCGCAGACTATTTCCACGACCCGCGGCGGCTCTTTCAGCGCGCCATTCTCACGCCCCGTCGAAACGATGTTGTCGATGCTGACAACGCGCGCACGCGGCCTTTTTTTCCCGGAGACGAGACGTCGGAGTTCTTTTCGGCCGACTAGGTTGGGTCGGAAGACGACGCCTCGCTCTCAAGAGTCGAGTTTTGAACTCCCTGACAACCAACGGTATGCTGACTTTGATCGCGAGCTCAAAGTCTTCGCAACCTCGACCCGTCGCACGGCCACTGCAACGGTACCAGATACATGATCGATCGTGTCGTGTCACCGAGGCTCCTCCAACCTGTATCCCGTAAGGCCCGCCGACACCAAACGATCACCAAGATCCAGGGCCAGACGCCCCGCGAGGTCGGCGTCCTCTTGGCGAAGCCCGTCTTCTGCCACGTCCAGCTCTACGTGGCTCTCTGTCGATCGGCAACCCCGAGGATATCCTCTTCTGAGTCGACGACTCCACCCTACCCCACACGTGCTGCGCAATACCGATAAGCCCCCTCCCGGCGTCTACACGCGCACTGTAGGTGAACTTACTGGGACCACGTGAACTTACTGGGGTTTGAGATTGGGACTAGGTGAACTGAGTGACCAGGTGAAACTGGGACCAGGTGAGCTTACTGGGGGTTTTAGAGTAAAGGGTTCTTAGAGTAAAAAAAAAAGGTTGGCGGCGCGTGCGGATCAAAGCAGCTTAGATTGGCGGAGGCGAGAGCGACGAGCTCAAAGGAGTTGGTGTGAGCTAGGTGAACTTACTGACCAGGTGAACTTATATGAAACTTACTGGGACCAGGTGAACTTACTAGGGTTAGAGATCGGGACTAGGTGAACTTACTGGCCTGCACTTGTAAATAAATAAATAAAACCCTCGAACAGGCGAGGATGCGTCAGAACGACGCCGTCTTGCTGCTGCTCCTCCAATTCACGGCGAGCGCTGTTGCGCTCCATGCGCCACACACCGACCTCTCGCGGCGATCCATTATGGACAAGTCGCTGGGCGTGGTCGCGGGCGTCGCGACGAGCCTTGGCGCCAGCTTGCCGGCGGGCGCGACTGATCTCAAGAAGTTCAACTCCAAGCTCTCCTCCCTTGGCTTGCCCGAGTTCCAATCCATACCCAACGGTTTCAACGCGCTCCTCGAATCATACTCACAGTCGAGCCCAAAGCTCCTCGTCGAGTTCCTTTACCCGAGCTCGTGGCTCGTCGTTAAGCCGTCGATTAACACGAACGGCGAGGCGGGCACCGTCAGCGCCGGGGACTACGGGAAGGGCGACTCGGCATCGCTCTTTGTCGCCGACGGCGCCGGTGGCGAGGCCAACAAGGCCTTTTACCAGCGCGTCCTGATTGGCGGCATCTCTCAGCGCGGAGACAATCAGTACCAAAACTTCGCCATCACGAAAATCAAACCCGGGGCTGAAAAGGACTACGCCATCGTCGACTTCGAGTACGAGCTCCTCACGGGCGCCGGCTTCGTCGTCGAGCGCAAGGGCGTCGGCGCTGTCACCTCCCTTGGCCAGAAGGCCCCCGCCCTCATCGCCGTCACCACTGCCGCGCGGTGGAAGAAACTTGAAACCTCCATCCGAACTATCGCCGACTCTTTTCGAGTCTATGAGCAGACTGGCACCGACCTCGACCTCAGCACAGACATCTAGTTTTTCGTGGTTTGCTCGAAAGACACATTATTGTTACCCTAACAATAATAATAATACAGGTGGTCTCTATCTTCTGGCGCGTGCACGTCCTTTTCTTCTTCGTCGATGGGGTCGGAGTCCTCGCCGCTCGTGGGGAGCCGCGAGTCGACGCCGCGAGGGCGCGGGTGGCGGCATCTCGCGTTGCTGAGCATCTTTGGCCTCGCGGTGATGGTGTCGAGGGTGCGATCGAGAGGCGCGACGACGACAGAGTTCGAAGCGCGCGACGACGACGTCGGGTACTCGTACGGCGTGGGGACGCCCGCGCCGTCGTTTTCGCTCGAGCTTGTCGACAACACGACGCTGACTTATTCGGCACTAGACCACAGCAGCGGGCTTCCGATGATCGTCGTTGGCGTCGATCCGGCGGACCCGTGGATACGATGGATGTTCTCGGACAAGGATTCCCTGCGTGGATTTTCAGCCGCCGTGCCGAGCGAGACCCAGGTCGTTTTCGCCGGCTTGGACGACGCCGGCGTCGAGTTCGTCGTCGAGGGGCTCGCGACGGACCTCGCGAACGTCTCGAGCGCCGCATTTTCGAAGGATACGGTCCCTCGGACGCTCGAGACGTTGCTGGAAGAGTCCGCGTGGCGGTCTTACGTCTACGGCTGGGAGATCGGGGAAATGCGTGGGTGGAGGCTCGACTGCTTCTTCTTGTGGTGTAGCTCGGTTGATGGCGAGGTCACCGTCGTCGACGGAGGCGACGCGTGCGGCCCGGAGTTTAACGCGACGCGATTCGTCGACGGCGACGTCGCCCTCGTCTCGCGGGCGAGTTGCGCGTCCGCTACGGAGGCGGCGCTCCGGGTCTTCTTCGGGACGGCGGCCTCGGGGGTTTTGGTTGCTGCCATGCCCGGAGAGATGCTCGAGCCCATCGGCTCTTACGACTCGAGCTTCTACGACGACTACGCCGGCATGATCTCGGCCGAAGACGCGGCGCTCGTCGCCTCGACGATGGACGCGTCCGGCCGCACCCGCCTCAACTTCACGACAAATGACGTCCGCGGCTATTTTGTGGGGATCGACAGCAACGGAATGCTGTACGACTTGGGATATCGCTTCGTCCAGGACGCGCGCTTCGTGGCTTGGGAGGCGCTCTATCTCGCTTATCTCTCTAAAGTCGACGCGGCGGACGAGCGCTCGGCCTACGTCGTGCCCGTCTTCGACCACGCCGTCCTCAACGATATGACCAAAAAATCCACCATCCAGCTCCCGCCGTCGGACATGATGCGCCGCTTCGAGTCGATGGTCTTCGACGTCTATCTCGCGTGCGACGGCGCGACGGACTCGACCTGCCCCAAGTGGGACCACGTAATCACCGTGTACGCCGACTGCGATCAGCAAGGACGAAGACGGCTCGAGGTCGGCGGCGAGGCGAACGAGCTCTTGCGCATCGTGACGCCCTACCGACGCAACGTCGGCCACTGGCGGGCCGACCGCACGCCCCTCATGCCTATGCTCTTCGGGACCGAGTGCAACGCGACCGCCGAAGTCACTTCGGGCACCGGCTGGACTCTTACGCTCGACGTGCGCTTCGAGGGCACCTTCGGCCCAAAACTCCTCGCGCCGGCAGCGGTCACCGAGCTCGTCTTCCCGGGATACAACCCGGACGCCTCGACCCACGAGCTCAAGTTCGACTCGATCGCGTCGTACGACGCCAACAAGACGATCGTCTTCGACGTCCCCGCCGTTGGCGGTGGCGTCCGGAAAGTTGAGCTCGTTGCTACGATATCGGGTCACGGCGATTGCGAGTTCGAGCCGACCGCCCACACCTACGCCATTAATAACCATTCCTTCGAAATCGAGATGTTTGGCGCTGGCACCATGTGGGGCTGCGCCGAGCAGATTAAGAAGGGCGTCGAACCAAACACTCACGGCACCTTCACGTATGGAAGAGACGGCTGGTGTAACGGCTCGCCCGTCAAAATGCACACCTTTGACGTCACTGCCGCCGTCGACTTTGACGCGCCGAACACGCTCGTCTACTCGGCGACTTCCTACGGTGATGACGACGCCAGATGGGAAGCGTCCATCCACCATGTCTACCTCGCACCCACCAAACGCACTGACGGCTGTGGGGGTTACATGCTCGTCACCTCCTACCTCGTCTTCTACGCCGCTGCGGCCTAGTTCGCTGCTCTTGTTGTTAAGTGTGAATTATACTTTTCGATCGACGATCGACGAGACCACCACGAGCGGCATGTTGTCGTGGAGCTCCAATTAAAAAGTCGCGCCCCTGCTGGCGTCCGCTTAGTCGTCGTCGTCGTCGTCGTCGTCGTCGTCGTCGTCGAGAGTGAGGTCTATGACGGCAGCTGGGCTAGCTGCGGGTGGGTTGGGGACCGTGGAGTCGCGTGTACCGCCTACCTCGAGGGACTCAGAGTAAGACGAGGCAGAGAAGATGCTGGTCGGGCCACGAATCCAGGATACCCGGGGGCGTCTTGTTGACCAGAAGTTATCGCCGCAAGAATTCGGAGGTAATGGGAGCCTGTCGCCGAATGCTTCGAGGTACTTGACGCCGTCGTCGACCTCGCCTGAAACGGTGGCGAGGTCGTCGACGAGACGGGCTGGCTGTTGGTCAGCGGATGGCGTATCGTCCTCAGCTGGTGATTGCGGGGGAGCCGAGTCCTCGTCGTCGACCTGCAGATTCTCAGAGTCCTGCTGCCGCCGACCGTTGTCGTCGACCGGCGAACGCAACGGCATCTCGACGGCATTCCGGCGCATTATGTCGCTGGGATTGTAGTGTACGAGGAGTTCTTCTCCTCGCTCGACAAGTTGAGTGATGCGCCAGGAGAGGCAGGGACGGCTATCGTCGGTTGTTTCCCACCGGACGTTAGGCCGAAGGTCGCCTCGTGCCTCGTTGAGGTAGTAGCTGTAGGTGGCCTTGGCGCGCTCCCCCCCGCCGAGGCTATTTATTTTGAAGCAGCTGTTGCCGACCGAGCCGACGCGCACGTAGTTGAAAGCTTCTCGTGCGTGTGGGGGCTCGGTCCTGTGGTAGACGGGCCCGGGGTCGAGAAGGACGGTGTCCTTCGCGAGGCGGCATCTCGCGACGATCCCGACGCCGTGCGCGACGTTCTCATCCGACAGCCGCACGAAGGACGTTAGTATCCGCATGCGAGACACGAACGGGCGCGTGACGCAACGCTCGTCTGTCGGGCGTTGGGTGGTGCAAAGCGCGTTAACGACGTCGACCGAGGTCACCAGCGAGCGCGTGGCATCCTCGATCTTCGACTTTGCCACCGTTGCGTCTTTGATCGTTGACTTCGCCGGTGTAGTGTCATCGATCGTTGACTTCGCCGGCGTCGCATCATTGATCTTCGACTTCGCCGTCGCCTTGATCTTCGAATTGGCCAGCGTCGCATCGTTGATCTTCGTCTTGACGGGCTTCGCATCCTTGATCTTCGATCTCGCCCGCTCGCGCTGTTGTGCGTCGGCCTTATTGCTGGGCTTCTTCCCTATCCTCGGCCTCTTCGCGGGTCTTTCCTCCCTGAGGCGCTCGGGAAGTTCTCTATCCTCGGCGCGGTGCCACGTCTCGCCGAGTTGAGCCGCGTCAAACTCGTGCCAGCTCCGCTTCGTCTCGCGCCCAGCTGGGTCGACCCACTGCATCCGCACCGTCTGAGACGTGGGGCGGGACCTACGATGGTGCAGCACTAGAACTCGGCCAACGTACAACAACCCATTGAGGTCCTGCTGCACGAGCCACTCGCCGACTTTGGGCCGCCAGTCCTCGGGCGTCGCGCCAGAGCTCGCGACGTGATTCGGGTTGTGCGGACCGCTGTACGACCGCCCTGCGACGACGTCACGCGATTTGACTCGGACCTCACCGCCTTTATGCCGCCACCTCGCGACGAACCACCCAACCTTGTGCTTCGAGGGCGCGACCGATACCGACCCCTCCCAATCACCCTCGTCGTTCGGCGGCCACCGCACCCTCGCCTCGACCCACTTCGACCCTGGAACCACACCAAGCTCTTCGATCTCGGCTTCTTGGTCCTCAATCGGCCAGCTCAGCATCTCCTTCGTGCACCGCACATCCGTCGTTGCCGCCGCCACAACTGCGGCTCGCATATGGATACGTGCGGGGGTTTATTGACGAGTAAACTCGACACACACTGTGTTCAACAGCGGGGTTTCGGTTTCCTCCCGTTACGGGAGTGTCTATCTGGCGGGCACCTACCTCTCAGGGAGCCAGCCACCCTACTACGGCCGACCGAGCGCGCGACCAAACGCGCGGCGCGTTGTTCGCGGTAGGAGGTACCTAATCAATCAAGCAGCCACTTAAATAATACATATGTGCGCGCGCAATGCTCAGCTTGAAGTGCAGCTGCCGGGTGCACAGGGCGCCTCGAGACTGCACAGCGCTCCTCGAGACTCGGCGGGCGAGCGGCGGATCTGGCCACATTCCTCCGATGCTCCACGCGGCTGTTGACCGGGCCTCGCGGACGAACAAAGCAGAAACGCGCTTTCAAGTCAAGTCAAGTCAAGTCAAGGCACGGCACGGCACGGCGCTTGTTGTTGTAAAAGAGCACGATCGCCACGCACCCAAGTTCGCTCGCTCGCTCGCTCGCTCGCTCTGCCACCAAGGGTGGTTGGCAACGAGATTCGCGGGTCGCTAGAGGAGAGCAAAGGTATCGCGTGGCGGGCCTCGCGGGCGACGAATGTCGCGGGGGGGCGGGTTGCGATCTCTTGCCCGTCCATCTCTCTCGTAATAGGAGGAGTGATCGACGGGGCCTCGTCGTCGCGCGTAATCGTCGCGACGTCCGTTCCTGAATGGCTGACGTGGAACGGATCTGTCGTCGGGGCGTTCGTCCCAGCGTCGATGGCGGCGGCGAGGGGGCGAGTCGTCTCCGCGGTAGCCGTCTCGCGTCGTCGCTCGGCCGAAATAATCATCCGGGGGTCGGCGGGCGTCGTCGGGGCGCGATCGCGACGCGTCGATGGGCCGCTCCCAGGCCATGGCGCCGGTGTTGGCGTCGTAGTAGTAGTATGCCAGGTGGTCGCGGCTCCAGTGGATCGTGGTCCCATCGGGGAGGGGCGGGAGGTCGTCGGGGAGGGCGATTAGAGCGTCCTTGAGGTCACCGAGCGAAAGGACTCTCGCTCCACCGAGCTCGGAGGGGAGCGGCCTCGACTCGTCAAAGCGGGCGAGTCCGGTCACGCGGGCCGTAGCCGCGGCGACGTCGGTCGCGACGTCGAGGCGGCACTCGTCGATGGCACGCGACGCATCGAACGGCGGCGTGACGTCGACGTCGACGCTCGAACCCGACGGGAGCGCGCGGCAATAGAGGAGTTTTCCGGCCTCGAACTCGTATTTGAGGTAGAGGCCGTCGTCCTCGAGAGGCCACACCACACAGGTCGAGACGATCTGGCGCCACTCGGCCACCATATCGCGCCGGGCGTCGCTTTCGAGGATGTCGCGCCGCCGTCGCCGCCGCGATCCTCGCGAGAAAGAGGAACCTCCGCTCGCAGAAGAAGCTTCCTCCGGCGGCTTCGTCGCGACGTCGTGCTGGGGCTTTTCCAAGTTTTGGCGAGGCTCCGGCGGCGGGAATTCGAGGGCCTTGGCTTTGAGCTCGGGATTGCTCATCCACGACGGCAGCGACGTGCCGCGCCCGCGGCCTACGGCGGGTCGCGGCTCGTCCTCGACGGGCGGCGGCGGCGGCGCGGGCGGCGGCTCTTTCTCCCTGCGTCGCTCTTCTTCGACGAGTTTTCTCGCGTACTCCTCGGGAGGCTCGACCTCGCCCTCGATGAACTTGCGGTGGTAGCTCTTGTCGAGCAAAAAACATCCCTGGGCGAAGTGCGCGCGCTTTCGTCCGCACAGTTCGCAAAACGGCCGCTGGCGCTTGAACTTTCGCTCGACCATGCGCACGCGTTCCTCCTCGGCCTTGGAGCCGCGGCCACTAAAGTTGAGCGGAACCTCGGGCGAGTCGTCGCCACCGCCGCCCGAAGACGAGTCCTCCGAGTCCTCTCCGTCGTCGCGAAACAAACGCTCGACGGTGATCGACAGCGAGATGCGCCCGAGGGTCATGCCGTCGAGGCCCACCAGAGCCCTCGAGGCCGCCTTGGCCTCGCGGTAGTCGACCACGCACGACCCGCGCCGCGCCTTCCACGTCTCGACGCGTTCGACCTCACCAAACTGAGAGAACAGCGCCCGGATCTCGTTTTTTCCGTAGTCAAACGGGAGCCCGCGCACGAAGAGTCGCCGCCCCACCAGGCTCGCCGGCGCCTCCTCCTCCCGCTCGCGCACGACCTCCCCCGCGTACAGCGACTCGAACAACGCGCTGTCCTGAGCCGCCTCGACCGTGCCAGCCGCATCCTCGCACATCGCGATCCTAACCCGTTCGCTCGTTCACCCTGGGTAAGGATTTTTACGTCCACGTCTGGAAGGTGATGTTCTTCTTCTGGCGTGGCACCGGGCGCGGCATTCCTCTGCGGCGCCGGTCGAGCGACTGGTCTATCTACGTCCTGACGACCTTCGTCGGCGTCGTCGGCGGGATCTACATCTTCCTCGAACCCCTGCGGCAGCTGCGGCTCGAGGAGGCAGCTGCGGAGAAGAAGCCTCCTCCTCCTCTTCCTAGTTCATCATCATCATCATCATCAAAGTAGATTAAGTGCCTCGAGGAAGCGGCGCGCGGTTTCGTCAGCGTCGTAGGGGTCGGCTTCGGGGACCTGGACGTCGACGACGGCTCTGGGGCGTTTGGCGAGGTGGGCGTCGTAGAGTTTGTCGTAGTAGGCGGCGAGGAGGAGCCGCGTAAAATTTTTCTTGTCGCCAGCCTCGACGAGTGCGAGCGCCTGCTTTGTCCGGTCGCCACCGAGGCGCTTCGAGATGCGCGTCGTGGTCGCCTCGACGCGCCGCGCTAAAGCCGCGGGATCTTCGTCGGCGTAGTCGTCCACGAGGACGCGGACGCGCTGGTCGAGGCTCGCGACGAGCCTTCCGACGAGCTCGGCGTCGCGCATCTTGGCGTACAACCCCTTTGGGACCGAGCACGTCCCGACGTGGGTTTCCTCGTCCTCGACGAATACGGGCTGGGTCGGGTCCAGCCGTCTCCACGCCATGGCGACCTCGTTCTCGAAGGCCTCGGTCGACGGCTGCTCGGAAACCCACCCGAACGCCGACCCGCGGTGGTTCGCGAGGCCTTCGAGGTCGAGGATCTGGCGCCCGCGCTCCCGGAGCGCGCGAAGCACCCGGGTCTTTCCGACCCCCGTCCGACCGGCGACGATTACCACCGGCGGATCCGGTTTTCTACTACAATCGATCTCCTCGTCGCTTTTCTCCTCGTCGCCCCCGAGCGCGAGGTCGATACGATCGTCCTCGCGACGCGACGCCTCGACGCAGTCGCCCACGACGCCGCGCACCCACCGTCGAAAGCCCTTGTAGCCGCCAGCCAGACAGTGGACCTCGGTCCCGCGGCGCCGCAGCAGCCACGCGACCGCGCCCGACCGGAGCCCGCCGCGCCAGCAGTAGACGCACGCGACGCCCGTTGCCGCCGCGGCCTCTAAGGCCTCCCAAAGCGCCTCCTTCTTCTTCGACACCTTGGCCATCCCGAGGGCCATCGCCGCGGCGCGGCCCGAGTGCTTGTAGCAGGTCCCGACGGCCGCGCGCTCGGCGTTGTCGAAGAGCGGCACGTTGGTCGCACCGGGGACGTGGCCCCGCAAAAACTCGCCGGGGCTCCGCACGTCGATGCACTGCGTGCCCCGCTCGACCAGCCTCACGAACGCCTCGGCCTCGACGCCCTGCGAACGCTCCGCCTTGACGAGCTCCACGAGCCGCGCGAGCGCGCCTTCCTTGGCGCCGCCCCCGTTCCACAGAATCGACTCGACCTCATCGCCGCTCACAACTTGTTTCTGCATAACAATAATAACGAGAGGCTTTTTTTTGAGCTCTCCTATAGTAGGGTTAAAATTCGATTCTCTCCGCACCCACCACCACCACCACCCCGACGATATTATTATGAGTCGCGAAGACCAGGATGATACCGAGCGCGACGCCGAGCGGCCTTCCGAGGCGTCCCTCGACGCGCTCTCGCGCGCGGACTCGGTGTCGAGCGCCCTCGGCGCGCTGAGGGAGGAGGTCTCGTCGCAGCAATCGGAGACCGTCGCGCCTCCGGCGGGCCTCCAGAGCCCGGCGCTCGCGACAACCCAGAGCTCTATTATCTTCTCCGACAACCGCAGCGAGACATCGACCCTCGTTCGTCTCGCCCTTTTCACGGCGCATGATTGTTTTTCCGCGCAGGCAACCGGCGGCGGCGCGTCGCCACCGACCGTGCCGCGAGGCGGCGACAGGGGAGGCGGGCCCGAGAGCGACGACGAGAGACGCCTCCCCAAGCGCGATCGCCCCGACCCCGTCGACGAGCCGGCCCCCAAGGCTCTGCGCTGCGACGACGGCATGACCGACCACCAGAACCCGGGCGACGATTCTCTCGACCGCAAAAAGTGCGACGAATCTCGCAAAAAAGTCTACGTCAGCAATCTCGATTACAAGACTACCTCGGAAGACCTCCGCGAATTTTTCGAGCAGTGGGGCGCCGTCGCCGAGGTCTACGTCCCGTTCGACTCGAGTCTCGGCCGGAGCCGCGGTTTTGCCTTTGTCACTTTCGAGTCGAAGGAAGCGGCCGAGACGGCCGTATCCGAATTAGACGGCAAGGAATACGACGGACGCAGGCTCAAGGTCTCGCATCCCGAGGTGAAGGCCTCCAGCACCTCCGAGTGCCGCTTTTTTCGATCAGCCTCCGGATGCTTCAACGGCGCGCGCTGTCGCTTCGCGCACGTCGGCCCCGGCAAAATCGCGACCGCGACGAGGCCGCCCGTGCCCGTCGTCATGGGCCCCCCTCCAATCGTCCCGAGGCCCTCCTACCCTCGACCCCTCCACTTCTTCGACACGACTGCTGCCAACGCGGCACCCTACGTCCGGGGCCGCGCGTCCTTTGCTGCGATGCCGCCGCCGCCGGCGCCGAACCCTTTCCCGCCCTCCTCGCAACCCCTCGTCGCGTACGACCGTCCTCCCCTCCCCTTTCCGGGCTACCAGCAGTCCCA
The DNA here is from genome assembly GCA_029834535.1 of Chrysophaeum taylorii. Lineage (NCBI taxonomy): Eukaryota > Pelagophyceae > Pelagomonadales > Pelagomonadaceae > Chrysophaeum > Chrysophaeum taylorii. Next base: position 92,710 of record JAQMWT010000129.1, read on the forward strand.
CCAGATGACGGCCACGACCCAGCCGACATGGCCGCAGCCGCCGCCGCAGCAGCACGCCTACCAGCGACCGCCCCAGTCCCCGCAAACGGCGGACGCGCCGTATCAGCAGCAACAACAACCGCCGCCGCCGCCGTATGCTCGGCAGTACGCGGCGTACGTGCAGTATCATCACGCGGCGTCCTCCTACGAAAAGTTGCCACAACAGACCTTGCCCACCGCCCAGCACGCTGCGGTGACCTATGCCGCCGCCGCCGCCGCCGAACCGGTCTCCCAGGCGATTTCGCACACGACTCAACAGGCGTTTTCGCAGGTACGACAACATCATCCGGGGGCGCCGCGCCAGCTTCGTCAATACCACGCGCAGTTCACTATGCCGCAACACTCGGAGCTGTACGCTCAACAACAACAACAACAACCGCAACCGCAACCGCAACCGAGGAGGTAACCAATCCAACCAGCATTATCCCTCAAAGTCAGCGTGACGGTGTCTTTGTGTCGTTCCGCAATAGCTGTGGTTGCGGCGAAACGTGGGACGCCGCCTCTAAATAGAAGAAGCGAATCGAACGACCTCGTTCCGTGGCACCTTTCGTACCGTGTTTGTGCACAGATTGTACTCGGCCGTTTGTGCGGGGCGCTCGACGACGCCCAAGACGACGACGACGACGACGACGACGACGTTATTCCTAGAGTCCCACTGTTGGTTCTTTATGCTGTTTTTCGAACACCGCTTGCTGGAATAATCCTTCCTTCCTTCTTTTAGCTCCAAGCCACGTTTGTGTTCGTTGAGGCACTTTTCGCCACGCTTGCCAGGTATCGAAGAACTCGAGCGGAACTGGCGCGCGCCCAGGCGCGGGCGACGCGAGCGGCGTCCTAGAATAGACCGCGCGCGATCGCGCTCGCATGAGACGCGCAGTGCAGACGCCACGACATGGGCGGCACCATCTGTTGTTGTGTGTTTCTTTCTTGATCGGGCCTCGTTGTCTGTGCCACACCCAAAACAATTCCCTTAGAAGACAGACACTTAAAGAGATAAGCGAGCTAGCAACCTTCCCGCGTGTGACTGCACTCTTCCACGCGGAGGACGAGACCGCATATAAGATTGTTAGTAAACATTAGCCTACAATCGTCGGTGCTTCGCGACGAGGTTGCTTTTCTTCCGCGCGAACTTGTCCTTGAGTCGGCTGCGCCTGAACGGGCGCGGTTGCCGCTTCGCCTGTATTTCGTTGTACTTTCGCTTCGCGTACGCTTTGGCGCCAGAATCCGCGAGAACCTCGGCCGCAAAAGAGGCGCGGCGGTGCTTCTTCTTGATGATGTCTGAGCTGCGGTCGAAAGGACCCGGCACGACGGTTCCGAGCTGCGCGAAGTCAGAGACGGGGTCTGTCTTTTTGTAGAACCGTTTGGGGTCCGCATAGCCCCGAGCCTCGAGGAACTTGGCGTCGAGACTCAAGTCGGCCGTCTTCCGCGGGAGGTGGTACCACTCGGGACCGGCCGTCTGGGGCTCTTGCTTCTTCCTATTCTTCTTCGTGCTACGTTTCATCGGGCGCTCAATCTCGACTTTGTCCAGCGCTTCGAGGGCACCCGAATAGAACTCGAGCCGATCGTGATCGATGTAGCCGAGGTTGGTCTCGGATATCTCGTTGCACATCGCCTTTTCTGCTTCCGACCTCGCTTCCTCGGTCTTCCGACGCATGGCGGCTACTTGCGCGGCGGCGATCGCACGTTTCAGCGCCACGCGGTCCGCAGATGATAACGGCTCGGAGGACGACATCCCTGGCTCCTCCTTCGGTGTCTCCTCCTCCGTGGGGTGCTTTTGCTGCCAAGGGTGGAAGAACAACGCGGCTCGCTCGTGGCAGCCAATACTGCTGTGGTTCTAGCCCTCTCACGTTGATTAGTAACCCTACCATGCGTTGTGGCGAGGAGAATCGCAACAGCAAAGTTCAACTTATTATTACACAGATGTTTTATGAAAATTGATATGGGACAATACAGTATTTTTGACGTTCAATGAGCGTTCACATGAACAAAGCCACCGAACAGAGTGGCATCCGCGTCGTCTGCGGAGTTTCCGATGGCCCGCTGGTGAATGTCAAGCGCAAAACTCACAAAGGTCCGACGTGCACCTTAATAATATCTGTCGAAAACGCACCCGCTTTGTTAATCAAAACCACTACGCGCACCGTGGCCTCACAGCTCTTTTATATCTGGGCGGAGGAAGTATAGCCAACACCCGCACCGCGGCCATTGTGAGCCATCGATGTGGACGCAGCCCCCTTCGCTGACGTTGCGTTCGGCTCGGCAGTCGAGTAGCCGAGCCTCGGCTGGCGCACTCATCGCCGCAGCCGTGTTTTGGCTTTGGCCCTGGGCACTTCACTTCTAGCTCGTCGCAGACAAGGCCGCAAAATCCGCTGGCGCATTAACGTCGCCCATGCGGCTGTACTTCATGGGCTTGGCGTTTAACAATCAGACGCTCTTCCAGTAAGGCTGTGCGAAGACCGCTTCCAAGGGGGGTGGACAACGAGACGCCGGGCGGAGAGGTCGCGACCACCCAGCGCTAAAGTTTCGTGCTGGGTGGATGTCTGCGACCCCAGAGCGCAAAATTTTCAAATTATTAGGGGGGTGGGGGGTTCCGGCCGTGCGCATGCACTAGGAGCGCGCACCTACGCCTACGCGCCTGTCTGTAGCCCTCGCTAGTCGCGAGAAGGTCATATACGCGAGGTTGAACTTGCCTTGCTTGCCAGGCGACCTTCAGAGCTGCTACCAGTCTACAGACCGCCGCTTACTAGAGCTCGGCGCCTCTTAGAGCCTCGCGCTCTTCTCGGGCACGGGCGTTGGAGGTTCGGATCAGAGAGAGTGCCGCTGCAAAGAGATTCCTGTGCCGTAGCCAAACGCGCGACTCCGAACAGTAGTACTTGACGAGGTACTGAATGCGACCTGTTTTCGGCTCGGACCGCCTACTGTCTCCAAACTTCTGGGATGCAAAGATCTGCCGCGATGCACGAGGGGCATACCCAGGGTACAAGCGGGACGTCGGTGAGCCCTGGGCGCTCGATGTGCACCTGTGGGGCGTCTTCGTTGTTACCGTCGCCGCCACAATCCTCCCCCAAATGCCCTGCTGATCTGTAGATTGACGAGTTGAGACTGTCTACCACAGAAAGGCCAGTCGGGTTGATGTTGCGGACGTGCTTGAGGCATGTCGCAGACGATGGTGACCTTCAGAATTGTCCTGGACGAGATCGATGAGTTCGTATGGTTAATGGCCATGGGGGAGGTCGCAAAACTCGTTCCACAGCATGGCGAGGTTTCAATCACGGAGGGTGAAGTGGGTCTCTTAGTCCGGCCACCCTCACGTAGTCGGTGTTGTTCTTGTTGATGCTGTCGAGGAGGATGCCGCGCGACACTTTTCGACGTAATGAGACTATCGAGGACCAGACTGTTCGGTGTATTTGGTGCACTCGCAGCAAGCGAGCGCGTAGAGCTCGCCCGCGTACCACACCGGGTCCCGACCTTGCTACGTAGCCAGGGGTCGCCAACCCTCGCCAGGAAAATTGCGCCAGTCTCCAGGTTCGGTCTAGTCTCGAGGTTCGGGCAGGCCTCCAGAGTCGCCTCGGAGAGGGTCTTGACCTATTTCTTCGAGGTCAAGTTCGAATCAGCTTGGCGTCTGGCGTTCTCGGCGTCCTCGCGAAACTGCGGCCGACTTCATCTTGACGGCACGCTTGCGGACGCTTAATTCGTACGCCAACAAGATCTTGGGAGCGCTCTTGGTGAGGTTCTGCGACTTGGCGCCGCGTCCCATACGCGAGCGCCGTCCTGGTACGCCTTTCATCTCCAACGAAGGTTTCGAATTTAGTCCCTATTTTTGTAGTCTTTTAAGGTCGACTCCTAAGAGGGGTGTGTGTAGAAACCCAGTATGGTAGCGACCCAAGGTATAATACGTAATACTAAGTCTATTCCGAAATGCAAGGTGACGGCGTGTCTCTGCTGACGTATCTCTGACGTCCATTCTGTCTTTGCTCACTCCAAAAATCAGTTTATCTTTTTCTGGTTTCGGGCTAAAATAATAATTCAGTTTCAGATAATCTCGACTTTGTTTATCGGAAAGAAAAAAAGAAAGAACGAAAGAACGAAAGAACGAAGCCTGGTAGTGTTGTTTTGACAGAGGGTAAAGGTTTTGTTGGTCGTCAACTGAAGAATGAAAGGGGATCAGTTGACGTGGGACCACGTCACAAGGTTGGCCCTCCGAAGCCGAAGGGATGGTGTTCAAATTTCAAGGCTAGTGCAAATGGCGGAGGAAAAGGTCGAAGAGGAGAGCATGATCGCGCAGGAGATCAAGCAGAGCATCCCCAAGGGGACGCCGAAGCGGCGCGACGTGGTGCGCGTGTGTTTTGTGGTTGCGATCGCGCTCGCGGTCGTCGGCATGGTGCGGAAGTGGGCCGTGCCCGCGAGCGAGACGTACGAGGAAGAGGGGACTGACGCGCGCGAGTTCGACGTGGTGGTGGTCGGCGCGGGGCCGGCGGGATCGGTGGTTGCGGCGCGGGTCGCGACGAAAATGCGGGAGAAGCTGGGCGTCGCGGCGCCGCGAGTCCTGTTGATGGAGTCGGGGTCGGGGTCCCAGAGGGTGCTGGGCGGGACCGATTGGATGTTCCGGGACCGGACCATCTTCGACGTTCCCCTGGCGTGGAGCTACGTCGCGCAGTTGTCAAAGTATTTGTGGCGCGTTCCGGGCGGGTTCCTCGCTCGAACGGTCGGGGGGTGCGGCGCGCACAACGCGATGCTGTACGTGCGCGCTCTATCGAGCGACATCGAGAGGTGGAACGCCTCGACCTGGAGCTGGACGACGGTCAAGAACAAGTACCTCGAGCTCGAGGACTGGCAGGGGGAAGTGGACGTGGCGCAGGGGTACGCGATTCCGTCGGTAGGCGACCTGACGCGCGTGCCTGCGCACCACGCGGCGGGCGGCACCATAGCGACCTCGGCCGGGATTTATCGCGACTTGCTGGCGCGCAAGTTCTTGGAGACGGTCGCGCACCCGCTCCACATCGCCGAAGGGGTCGGGATGCAGTATTCCGAAGATTTCAACGCGCCGTCATCGCGACGAGGCGCGGGGTACTACCACTTTAACATACGCGACGGCCTCCGCGAATCGGCGGCGGCCGTCTTTCTGGGGGGCTCGATCGAAGGGTACGCGCCGATCCCCAACCTCGAGTTCCAGAGCGAATCGACCGTCCTCAAGCTCGGGGGACTCGGGGAAGGCAGGGTGTCGACGTTAGACGTCGCGCGCCGCGGCGGCCAAACGAAATTTTTACGCCCCTTCGCGACCGCCGCGCCCCCCGAGCACCTCCTCCTCGCCCCGGACGCCGTTGTGGTCCTCGCGGCCGGCGCAATTCTCACGCCGCATTTGCTCCACGTCTCGGGCGTCGGCGATCCCGCCCTCCTACGCGCCGCGGGGTTGGAACCGCTCGTCGACAACCCGGCCGTCGGCTCGGGTCTCATGGACCACCCCGCCGTCGGGGTCGTCTTCGATGTCGCCCCCGCCCTCACCGCCGACATGGTCGGCCTCTACAGCCGCTTTCTTAACTGGACGCGCGGCCAACCCTTTAGTACCTACCCCCGCGCCTTTGGCTACCCGGGCTTCTCGGCGGGCGCCTTCTTCGACTCGGGCGTCGACGGCGAAAACGACCCCGACCTCCAGCTCACCGTCTTTCCGCTCCAGATCGAGCCCCACCTCGCCGCCGACCAGGCCCGCGTCAGGTACGACCAAGCGATTGTCACCGTCGCCGTCGTCAGACCCGATACCAAGTACGACGTCGTCCCAAACCCCCGCGACCGCGCCGCGCCCGAGCTCGTCTTGCGAGGCGCCGCGCCCCCGCCCTCCTCCACCACCGGCGGCCGCGGCGGGATCGCCCCCACCGACGCAAAGCGACTCGTCGCCGGCGTGCGTCGCGTTCGAGAAATCTTCGCCAGATCCCCGCTGCGTGACTACGTCACCAAGGAGGCTGCTCCCGGACCGACCGTCCTCTCCGACGACGACCTCGAGGCATGGGTCTACGCGACCTACACCCAAAATTCACATTGGTGCTGCAGCTCCAACTTTGGCCAAAACGGCGCGCTCGACCCGACCGACCTCTCTCTTAAGGGCGTCCCAAACCTCCGGGTCGCCGACTCCTCCTCCTTCCCCCACATCCCCAACGGCAACGTCCACTCCACCGTCGTCGCGGTCGCGGCTGAATTCGCCGACCGCCTCGCGAACGAGCGCGTCGATTACCACCGCCTCAAAGCCTCCAACGCCGATACCAACCACAAAAAGAAGAAGAAGAAGAAGAAGACGGTGGTCGCCACCACCAGCAGACCTAAATGATATGATACGATATTAAATGATATGATAATAAATGATATGATATTAAATGATATGATATTAAATGATACAAGTCTTCGCAAGTTTCCGCGGAAAAAACAGACGTGTCGATGGTGCGGTGGAATGTGTAATTGCGGTTGAGGTGCTCGGCCTCGCGCTGGCGTTCGATTTTAGCGTGCTCGAAGTGAGTTCCCTCAATCTCCATCTTCGACACCAACAGTGTGTTCGCCTTGCGCTTATCATTCGGGTCTGGGCGATGCTGAGATTTCTGTAACCCAAGTCCACTACGCGTGGCGTCTTCGCTGGAGGCTGCGCGCCTCTGTCCTCGACATCGTCGCTCTCCACGTGATCTGCGTCGGATACCTTGGCCGTCTGGCTTACGTCCTCAGCTCGTAAGTCCTCCGAACTTCCTCCATGGCGGCGACGGCTTCTTCAAGCGTTGAGTAGGTGCCCACTTTCCTCCTCGTCGACTTCCCGTCGCCGGCGCGCCTCTTCCAGACGTCCAGACAGATACAATACTTGCCGCGTTTCGACTGCTACGAGGTGCCCGCTGGATACCGACTAATTCCAGGCACCAGATCGCCCCTTTTCGCGCCATGAAGGCGTGTTCGCACCCACTCTCCTGCGTCCCCAGAGGCCATCGCCGACAGCAAGAGCGCAAAGCACGGCTTCCACAGTTGTCGCGATTTCAGTCTTCGGGCGCAACGTCACTAAACCCCATTTTTCAAGGCTACAAGTAGAATAGACCTACAATTAAGAACCACCTAAGCGCGCCGAAATTCAGGGGCCGGGGTGTGTGAGCAACAGGTGGATTTTGTGTGCGCAAACGACGCGTCTTGGGCCCCTCTACGCGCAGAAAAATCGCGAAGTTCCAATTCGACGGTGTGTAAAAGATTCTAGAGCACGACTAAATTCGCATTGCCAGAAATTAATTAATTGTAGACTCAAATTAAGAACTCTCCTTAATAATGACTTCTAGAGGTGAGAAGACCATCACAGACTCGTCCGTGAGGTCCCCATGCTACCGCCACACTGGCGGCAGCGCCCAGGGCGATCTTGGACCTTATTTTCATACCAACCCCCCACCCCCCCCGGGACAGACGGTGGACGTTGTAATAATTTTGAATCATGTATGGGTACATGTCTTCTGCTCTGGACGTCGTCACTGCGCGCGCAAAGCTGATGCCGGAAGTGCGGGACAATGACGGCGACGTTTGTGGATGCGCGCAGCGCTTTATTCGGCATTTCGAGCGGAGGTGCGCGGAGGAAAGCGCTGTGTGCTAACTAACAGACATGGAGAAGGCTGCTTTCGTGTTGCTCCGGCGCCCGATCCCATCGGACGCTGATCTTGTCGTCCAGGCCGCGCATATCGACGGGTCCAATCGCGCTGCGGCCGGCGACGACGACGAAGAGGTGATTAGAGGCGAGGAAGACACCAATAGCCTCGACGACCCAGACGACGACGACACGCTGGCCGAGGCGCGCAAAGTAGGCAGACCGTCGAAGAAGTTCAAAAGCGCAAGCGCCGCGAAGGCCTCCGGTAACTCGTTGATTACGAGCTTTTTCAAGCCCAAGATCAAGCTGGGTCGTCCGAAGGGGTCGACGACGAAGAAGTCAAAGCGCGGCAGGTCGCGCTTACAACCGCAGAAGCCGTCGCGAACGACGCGTTGCCGAACACCAACGCCGCGCCGCCGCCCACGACGCCCGCTCGGCCCGGACGCCGAGCCCGGCGACCACGATCACGACGAAATAATAGGCCGGTTCTTAATTAGCTCTGGTTCTTAATTGTAACCCCTGCGATCGCTAACCGTTGGTTGCGATGGAGGACGGCGCCTAACACGCAATCAAAATCAGGGGGCATCGTCAGCAACTCCGAGGTCATTTTCAGATTCAGAGATCTGTAATCGGAACGGTGCGGTCCTACGCGAAGCGGGACACTCGTAACGGTGTAAGCTGCTTCTGTCGCGGCTCGTGATGATCCTAAATTGTTCATCTGAAGTAAATGTCGTTCGTCGGCGTAGCCAAGTGCTGCGGCGAACTCTTGCTGCATATTCTTGCAAGTCTTTGGAACTGCGCGCAAATGGAGCGGATGGCTGGAAACCAACAATCGCACGCGACAGCTCATCAAACTGGGAGTTATGTCGTAAAAATTGACGACGTACACGTAAGGGTGCAAACGCGCAATGTAAGAAATAATCGAAGCCTCCTGCTCTATCAACCACATGAAGAAACCAGCCATCTTGCGTAATTTCATCGTCCAGTGGGTAGCGGTAACTCCTTTCCCAACATCTGGAGGTCAAGTTGCACAGAGCGGAGTGTACGCAGGGTGGCGACGCGACACACATCGACGACGACCATTCCGCGTAGGGTAAATAAGATTCGATCGACCGTAAGGTTATAACGTAGCGACCACACAGTGTGTGCTGCACCACAGGAATATTCGGAAAGTTCTTGTGGTGGATCTGGCTGGCGGTGTCCGACGCATCGAGTGCTAGCACGACTCGAAACGACGTCCCACACGGTCCGTTGGCTCGTTGGAGACCTAAAGTGCTGCCTCCGGCTCCACTGAACAGCATCACCACCTTGCGATAAGTGATTGGAAGCCATTGAACCTTTTCATATCGGCGGCGGATCTCCGCTTCGGTGATCTCACGGCACTTCTTTTCATCTTCTTCCGACCTTCGAGCGAAATCGTTGCTGCCTTCAGGTCGTTTGAGAGTGGACTTGTCCGCCATAGCGGTCGTAGCGTCCTTCTGCACCGTGCTCAGCAGCATCGGCGGGGGAGATTCGTCGCATCGCGTCAAGTGACTAGCGACAGAAACGGTGAAAGAAAGGTTCCCCTTGTCGTATCCTTCTTCACATTCTTTCGTAAGTTCGTTGATCGTAGAGACGTTCAACTCATCTTCGTACCTAACGATATCGCCAATCGCAAGGACTTCGCCTTGAGTGACGACCGTCGGCACTTCTTCCGTGGCAGTAACCGCCACCCGAGCAGCGGACCGGTCGCGCTCTTCGCAAGAAGAACACATTCCTTCGACAACTCCCAACTGCTCGTTCTCAGCAAACGTAGCGACGAAAACCTGTCCCGTTTACATAGGTTTCGACAAAATAATCGGTAGATTGTAAGTTCGACCGGGCTCGATTTGAAGCGTGCGCGCAGCATAAGCTACTACTTCTCGCGCGTCTTCTCCCGGAGCTGGGGGGAATTTGGTCGAAGCATGTCCCCGCGTAGCCAAGGCTACCTTACGTTCCGGCGGCGGGCTTCGGAGATCTTTAATCGTGCTCAAACGAGCGTAAACTCGAGTCTTGACCAGGTCGAGACTCTGCCGAAAGGCATCGTGTTGATGATTGTAAATCGGGACGGTTATCGGATTTCGATCGTAAATAGATCGAAAGGTCACGATTGGTGCATCGACTCGTTCATCCTTAACTTTAATCTTCTTGCGCCCGTAGACGACTTGGGTTCGACAAAAACAGATCCGATCATGGGGATAATCCACGATGGCTCCTAAAACTCGTATATCGCGCCCTCCCAACAGGAACAGATAGTTCGTATCGGCTACAATAGCGACAATGGGGGCAGCGAAGTCGTCGGCGAAAGCGACCCGAATCGCGATCCAACGATAGATCGTCGTCGTATTCAACCCTGATCCGTACAGCTTGCGCTTAATCGGAAGTTCGCCTTCATCGAAAATCAACTGATCTTTGGTCAACTTTGTGACCATTTCTCGGCAAATATCAGAAACATCTGCCATTCCATCGACACCGATGGTCGTCGAGAATTTCGGTCCGTCGCGATTCCTGTAGATGTGACAGGCTATAAACGTTAGAGTACCCGTATTTAAACAACTGAGGGTAATCAAATCATCTTCGATCGTCTTGCCGTCTCGCGGCGTCAACGAAGTGTGAGCACATCGGGCTCAGGCTCGCTCATCTCCGGGGTTGGGCATCGATACCGCGGCTTGAGCTTTCGTATTATCTGTTGTTGGCATCTTCGCCATAACGCTCGCGGCAGCCTCTATATCTGGCGGCTTCCGCTCTTCCTCCAAGACAATCTCCGAGGGAACAAACGCTGGTAGGGGCTCCTGGTCTTCGTAATCCTTGGAAGCAAACAACCCCTCCCATAAATCATTCATTTCGTCGTTCCAGAATGCATCTGTGAATTCATTCGTCGCCTGCTGATCCTCATCAGCATCGGCGATCGGTTCCGTGTCAGCTGCGGCTTTGAGTCTGCAGCTGCGCGGTTTTTCTGGTGGTTTCTTTAGCAAGAAATTCCGATCCGAGCTTTCGTCCACCAATCCTGCAGGTTCCACGTCGGCTCGTCTTCGTCCCACTTGAGAACGCTGCTAATCTTCTTCATAAATCTATCCTTTTCTTCCGGCGGCGTATCCGTGTCTCGATCCGTAGTAACCGAAACCGTTTCGGGGGGGTCCGCAGGACAAGATGGCGTCGTCCCCGACGTCAACTCTATCGCAAAATCGTCGTCTGCAATACTCGCGCTGGTCATCGTCTCGTCAGTCGAATGCGCGCACGAGCTATCACTGCAGAAATCCATGCCTGGCTCACAGCCAGTTCGGTCGCCAGCGGTCGTCTCTGGAGGGTCCAAAGATAAGCCGATGGCATCGAGGGCTTCCTCATCAAAAATAAACGGTGGGTCGTCCGTGGACGACTCGTCAAATAACGTTATCGCGGACACTGGTTCACAAAGTGTAGCTTCTTCATCTTCCGAATCTGAATCGCCTTCCCAGTATCGTGGAGCTTCAAGTTCCTCGCTCGAATCTTCGAGCTCATCGCTCGACATCTGCTCATAAATCTGTGCCAAAGACCGACGATTGGTCAGCACGTCGTTGGGTGGCTCGTCCATCGGTGGGCGAGCAAGATCTTCGACTGCGGCCGCGGCAAGGGCGTCGGCTGCGTCGTCGGTGCGGGTGTCCGTGTTCGGGTGCACCGTCACTCCTAATGGTAACTGTTGACCGCAAGGGGTCGTAAATGCGAACGTTGTAGACGACTGTCCCGAGTCTTCTCGGTAACGACCATCGTCCGAATCGCGATCGCGAGATCTTCGTCGCCGGCGGCGGCGTGAATGTCTGCTAGAGCTCCTGCTATCTTTCCGTCGGCGCTGGCACGAGCTGCTACGGCTCTTGTCGTGGCGTCGGGGGCTCCGGCTATCTCGACGGCCCGGTCGTGTCGAAGACGATCGGCCGTGTCCATCTGTTAAGTGCTGCACGGTATCCATAACCGTGGTTAGCTGCGTGCCTATATCATTGAGTCTGCTCTGAATATCGTGAGCAGCGCTCGAACCGAGGGTGGCATTAGAACTGCCGTCGTCACGCGAGTGATTATTTTTCCTTTGTCGGCTCTCCCATCGTCCTCGCGAAATGGGCTTTCTGCCGTCTTCGATGTATTTGCACATCGCTACATAATAGTCGTCGGGCTCGCGGTTGCAAATGACGCGGTTCCCGTGTTCATCCTTGTCGTGGGTCGCTAAGAAAAACCCACAGTCCTTGCGCGTCCTCTCGAACCACTTTTTCGGATTCTCTTCGAGGCGTAAGGCTTCATATTTCGTCGTTTTATCTTTCGTTCCCGAGACGAGAGCTCGTCCTCCGCGTCCAGGGGGCGGCTTCCCGCTCGAGGGGTTCATCGAGTTTCGGCTGTTCTTCTCCGCCATGGCTGTTGCGAAGTCGTTCTCGAGCCGCGTAATAAGCGACAACGTAGACGTAAACGTCTTATACGTCGTCGGGTGTCCGCTGCGCATCGTTCGCACGCGGGATTTCAATTCGCTGGACTCCAGTCCGCGTATCAAGTAAGATATGATCTCCACATCGTTGAGATCTCGGTTGGCCACGGAACAGTACGCCATGGCTTCTTGCTGAAATTTAATGCAATACGTATGCACGTGACGTTCTCCAGAGCGTTTCGGAACGGTCGCTTGGGTCGTGCATTGTAACTTTCGTAATGATTCCTCTGCCGTCACCGGCAGCGGACAACTCTCTCGGAAATATTTCAAAATCTTGAGGCAATACTTCTCGTTCAATCGTCGTATCCGTCGTACCACGGAACCGTACTCCTCATCGTCGATATCCCGACGTAAATAGAAAGACGCTGGGTGATCGAGGTCTTTACACAGGTCTTCATACTTCTTTAAGTGTTCTCGAAAAATCGGTGCGACTGTGTCGCGCAGGGTCGCGGGAAGCAGATATCGGAGTTTCTCCAAGCTGAAATGGTCTTCGGCTTGCGTACTCATCACCGCGCCCGCATCTAAATCGAACTGGTCCTGATCGCGTCCATCGAGAACCAGTTTAAAAGTTTTGGTTGTTAATCCAGAGGTTGATCGCCGCTCCTTGTGGCGATCGTGCTTAGCTAACGCGCTGGCGAGTCGATCCGTAAAACCCATCAAGAACTCTTGGGTGTCGATCCTTCCGGCGCCACGCGTCTCCTCCTTTTCTTCTTCATCATCGTCTTCATAGCGCGGCTTCCTAGCTTTCGCGCGTGAACGTGTAGTCGGCGGCTCTTCCTCAGCTCGGGACTCCGGGCTACTCGCTCGCCTTGATCGACTCGGCGTACGCAACTCGTCTCTTTCACGGGTCAACGAGCTTACTTGTTCTTGGAAGGCGTCTGCTCGAGCGTTGGCCCGACGCAGTTGCTCTATTAGTTTTTCTTTCTCCTTCCGTTGTAGCCGTTCTTTTCGTTCGTCGTCTTCCCGTATTTGTTTTAAAAGTTGTTCTTGCGCGCGTTCGTTATCTTCGCGTAATTCCTGCAAGTGAGCCTCATAGAACTCTTTCATTTTCGTTGCGTCCGGGGGTACTGCGTTGACGGAGCTGTCGATCGTCCTCCCGTCGGTCTCTCCGTGGGCTTGCCGTCGTTGTAGTCTAGCTCTTCTTCCTCGTCAACTTCTGTATCGTGCTCTTCTTCCTCATCATCATAATCAGTATCATCATCATCGTCCCCCTCGCTCGTCTCATCCTGACGGCCTGGCGGTTCGTCACATCGCGTCTGCTCGTTGGCAGCATCATCGTCTTCCATATCGGCTCTGGCTCGTTCTAATCGGCCGAGATCAGAGCGGTCCCAAAATGGTTGAGTCGTCGTCGTTCTCGTGCTCCTTCGACTCTGGAACTTCTAATCGTCCACGACACGCGTAATATCGTCGTTGCGTGCGTCTTCCACCGACAAATCTATCCGTACGGTGGGCGGCAGAACTCGTCTCTGTCCGGCAAACAATGCCTTATCCGTGAGTTGCGATCTCACTCCGCTCGCCTGCGGCAGCGGTACCCGGGTTGCGCGTCGGTTAGCACCAAATCGCGCGTCGTCACTTCCGACGACTAACGTATCCGGCCGGGGAACTTTCCCACGGCAATGGTCCTTCTGGAATTCCTTGTCGGCGCGCTTGATCAGGGCGCGCACGGCTTGTCCGGGCCGTGTAGAGAATGCAAGATGCACTAGTTCGTTGCGACCGATATAGTCGCTCGAATCTCGTATTCCTCCACCACCTGTGGCGTAAGGAGAATTTTAGGGGCTACCTGGCGTGCCTTCGAATCCTGGCTCGCCGCTCGCGTCCGTGCCCTTGGTGGGGTCACTGGACGAGGATGGCCGTTCTCCCGCCGCCCGACCACAAACAACGCCCGTGCCTGGTCCTCACAACTTGAGGACCGGCTGTTGCTTTAAGATCAAGGTGATATCGGAAAATCAGAAATCAGGGTGACGCATGTCACGGAAAAGGAAGATGATGTCATAGAGAACACTGACATCATCAGAACGGAGTAGGGTGCCCCTGATAAGGGGGGGGGACTAGAAGAGGGGTAAGCCTTAGGAGGCGGGATTTGCCGCCACACGCGGGACCTAGTCGGGGTCATCGCCGAGTCGTGGGGCAGGCGAAGAGAGGACGGCCCCCGCCCGTATGTCGTACGCATGCTGCCGCCGGACGTATGTGCGACGAAGGGTGACGTCCTGCTGGGATCGGGCGGCCTGGGTGAGGTTCCCCGAGGCGGCGACATTTGTTTGTTTGTCCCCCGATTCAGGGTAAGGATCAGGTAGGCCCGCAAGCCAGGTATTGATCCTCCAAGCCGTCTACGGCGACCTCGCAGACTATTTCCACGACCCGCGGCGGCTCTTTCAGCGCGCCATTCTCACGCCCCGTCGAAACGATGTTGTCGATGCTGACAATATCCCTTAAGGCCCGCCGACGCCAAACGATCAACAAGAGCCAGGGCCAGACGCCCCGCGAGGTCGGCGTCCTCTTGCCCACAAGCCCGTCTTCTGTCACGTCCAGCTCTACGTGGCTCTCTGTCGATCGGCAACCCCGAGAATATGCTCTTCTGAGTCGACGACTCCACCCTACCCCACACGTGCTGCGCAATACCGATAAGCCCCCTCCCGGCGTCTATACGCGCACTGTAGGTGAACTTACTGGGACCAGGTGAACTTACTGGAACCAGGTGAACTTACTGAGGTTAGATTGGGACTAGGTGAACTTAGTGACCAGGTGAACTTACTGAGACCAAGTGTGAACTTACTGGGGCTTTTAGAGTAAACTCAAAGCTTAGCGGCGTGTGCGGATCAAAGCAGCTTAGATTGGCGGGGGTAAGAGCGACGAGTTCAAAGGAGAGTGGGGTGAGTGGATGTGAGCACGAGTGGGTTTACGCCGAATTTACTGGGGTTAGAGATTGGGACTAGGTGAACTTACTGGACCAGGTGAACTTACTGGGGTTAGAGATTGGGGCTAGGTGAACTTACTGGCCTTGTGAGGAAGCTATGACACTTACCCCTGCACCACGTATCCAGTATCCCTACGTCATTCTCTTATCGCTAGAGTAACGCCCCATTCCAGTTGTCACATGGCCGCAGGTGTTCTCCACGGTTGAGCCTCTGCTTGACTTCGTGGCGACACCTCCTCGGCTTCAGTTCATTGCTACGTGTTCGGTTCGTTGTCGTCTATCATGTCTTCGATCGAAATTCAAGCTAGCAAGCTTTCGCACAAACTTGATGCCTTCAGCGGTGAGCGGCATTTTTTATTTTTCCCACCAATGGCACGTCGTCTTGAGAACATGATCATCTCCACCGGCGATCACATTATCTCGACCAACGATCCTTGGACAAGCATCTCAGCATCTCGCTGCTCTGCAGAAGCATCTCGCTGCTCTGAAGGCGAATTTCGCGTCAAGCAACAACGTTGATATCCATGAAAACCGCGACATGAACTTCACGCGACTTTACAAGCGCATTACCGATGTCTACATGGGCCGTGGGGATCGCGTAGCGAACTTCCTCAACAAGTTCATCATCGGAGTATACAAGTTGCTTGGCATTGTACCTATCACCGGCGTTCAAGTTGCTCGGCACTGTACCAATCACCGGAGTTCAAGTTGCTCGACATTCTACCTGATCTGACGCACCCTCGAGTGGGTCCTCGCATTTGAATACGTGCATCGTTCAAGACTTACTACTGGCTTTGTTTTATCGTCTCGCGTTTCGTACCGATGAATGTGGTTGTACCCTTGAGAAGTTCAACAACAATCAATTTCGATGGCATGCACAACCACTTCCGCCGCGCTATCCGCCGCGTCGTCAACCACGACTTCAGACTCTTCCAACTGACCTACCCTAGACGCTCCCCTTTCCCAACAACCTGGCTCTACTCGATTCCGACGCACTACCCGATGTCCTTTTGGCGGCTGCAAGGATCACTTTAAGGGGGACTGCCGCAAGTTTCAAAGTTCCTAGCTATTCCACGACAACGCCCTACCCACCATCGCCGTTCTTCTCAACAGCGCAACACTCCCAATGACTCCAACAACACCCAACAACACCCACCCACCAACACCAACACCAGTAGCACTACCTTTTCTGCTCCTATGCCTACTCCAACCTTGACTGATTCTAGTTCCACTCCGCCGCTTCCAACAATGGTGTCGTAGGGTCGGATAAGAAAACGAGACTAGCCCGCGCCGCAACGACGGGTCCTACAACGCGTGGGCTTTTTCCTTTTTTTGCGTGAGGGGACGAAAGGATGCCGACTTCACTATGGGGACTAGTTCCATCGCGACGATCTCGCGGCGTGGCGGCACATACTGCTTGAGTACAAATGAACATAGCTCAGCGATCCGTTGAGTATGTCTTAGTACAAACTGAAACATAGTTAACGGCTCGTACGAACTTTCTTATCCGACCCTGCCAACATTGACTGATTCTAGTTACACTCCGCCGCTTTTCTTAATACCACCACCTATTACACATCTTTGCACCTTTCTGCCAATCAAGATAATTCCAAGTCAGCGTGTGTACCGCCGAATGTCTGATGCAAGCACATCAACAACTCCATCCCACGGAAGCCCCTCGTTTTTTTGTTTTTAGCTCCCATTGCACAGGCGCCTCGTTCTGTATTTTCCGCTATTCGTTGCTCCACCCCTCGTCCTGTATTTCCCCCTCGTCGTTGCTCCCCTCCTCGTTCTGTATTTTGCCTATTCGTTGCTCCACTCCCCGTTGTGCATTTTCAGCTATTCGTTGATCCACTCCCCGTTGTGCATTTTCACCTATTCGTTGATCCACTCCTCGTTGTGCTTGTCGGTTTTGGTAAAACCAGCGAATCACGTTCCATCGCGCATTTCACCTGCCACAACTAAGCTGTGCCTGTCAATTTTTCGCGTGCGCAGTTTTCGTGCTTCCTATGTGGTTGGATCGCTCATCTTCGGGATCCTGGACAGACGCTTCTTTGCTGTGTGATTTGTGGTTTTCCTTCACGCACTATCGCTTTTTCGCCGCTTTTCTGACCTTTAAAATTCGGTTTTGCTATCGACGTGAATTCCGTGCTCAGCACCCGCGACGCTATCTGCAATGTTCTTACGTGCCACTGCGACGCTATCTGCAACGTTCTTACGTGCCACAACTGTTTTGCCACTGTCGCCAACTTCTACCGCAGTCTATTCGAGTATGACGAGCGAAGCTCGCCGCTTGCTCCTCCAACGTTGGCCCATATGGCAACTTCGTTCTTCCGAATGCGAAAACGGGCCACTTTCTTATCTGCCACAGCAGGCTGGCATACAGCAGCCTGGTCTACCCGTGTTCGTTCCTTACACCGCTGGCGCGTCCGAAGTCTTCCATCTTCGCGTACAGGACGTGGTCGTGCCCATGGCAACTTGCTCGCGCCACAACAACCAAACACCCACGTTCGCATCAAACCTGTTTACGCCTGTTTTTGCTTCTGTCGACTCCGACCATCGTCATAACCTGGTCACCATGCACCATGCAACATATCTGCCCAAATGCTACGTTCTCATCAGACGTCTGGTACACTGCCATCATATATACCAGCCTGTGTTCCCGCTATCTTTACCCCGCTGGGATCCTCAGTGGCAGCAATCGCTTAACGCAAGTCTCCCCAGGCACTTTTGTCGCTCTTGTTCTTCAGACCTCGATTTTGCTGACAGTTTCGCTTATCAGATTTCTTGCAATGTCAACCACCGAAGGAACTTCAACGTTGTTCCGCCTTTCAGCTCTCGTCTACTGTTGCCCGATTGTCACCTGTTCTTCCGCTGTTGCCCCCTTGTCCCCTGTGTTTGATGAGAATGCGCCGGTTTCACTGGGACTGATCACCCCATCACGTGAACCGACCATTCTACGCGCCCATGAACTCCGACGAACCAAAGAGAGAAAACAACAAAACGTGCACAACAAAGTCGAGCCAACCAGAGCCTACAAAACAACAAGCATGCAAAACAAAAAAGCATGCAAAACAAAGTCGAGCCAAACGGAGCCGACCGCGCAAAGTCGACAAAAAGCGCACATTATTCAGAAACAAATGGAGAACCAACTCAAACCCACAATACTGGCGTTTTACCACGCACTGTTGATTCTGTGTCATCTCATGTCGATTCTGTGTCATCTTGTCATTCCCTTCGATTCTGTGTCCTCTTGTCATTCCCTTTACGTTAATTATTCTAGCTTTCGTTTGTTAGTTCATTATGTCTTCCTTCCCCTCTGTCTCGCCCAGCCCATCCAAATCCTGCACGTCGGTTACAAGCCCTTGCCACAGAATATCATTCCCTCGGTCAGCTCGGTTGCTCGGATTTTGTTCGCGTTCCTTCTACTTTTTCTGGCACCATCTGCCCCTTGAAGTGGGTCCACCGCACGAAGTATGAATCTGGCCGTTTCAAATCGTACACTGCTCATCTCGTTGTCCGCGGTTACACCCAGGTTCACGGCATTGCTAACCACGACACGTACCGTCCTGTAGATGTCATCTCTGCTTTCATACAAGCCCCTGTCTGGCGTTGCTGTTCACGACTGGGATTTGCATAAGTTGGATGTCAGCTCCGCTTTTATCCAAGCTCCCATTGACGAAGACATCTATGTCTGGCCACCCGACGGTTATGCTCCTCGCCGACCCACCGATGGCTTCAAAATCCTTTACACGCTCTGTCGCTCTTGGTACGGTTGCCCGCAAGCATGTCCCCACTGGTGGCTTTACTTAGAAGCTTCCTTGTCAATGATTGTAGCTTTGTCCGCGATTCTGGTGCCACTTGCAGCTACACACTTATGCTTAAGTCTACTGTCGTTCAGCGCCTTGTTCTCGTCGTTGATGATCTTCTTGTGGCGCACCCCCGTTCTTGCATTGGCCATTACCAAGCTTCCTTTTTGCCTTTTTCAAAGCCTTCCCACTTCCGTTGGTCCCCGCCTTATGCGTGCTCGCGTACGTCGCACGCTCGCTATCTACCAGTCCCATGCTATCCGTGAAATCCTCACCGAACATCGCTTCATCAACAGTAAACCAGAATTGATCCCCGCTCCCAAAGGTCTTCATCTTTCTGCAGCTGCCTGTCCTGCACCTGGCTCCCCTGCTTGTCCTGCACTTGGCTCCCCCGATCACGTCTTCATGGCTGCATCCCTTGATATCACTTGGACCGTCACTCAGTGTGCGCGTTTTTCGCACAATCCTAGTAAACCCCACTGGCACGCTTTATCCCACACTTGTTCTTGGTCGCGATTCTACCCTTCGTCTCTGTGGTTATTCCGACTCCAGCTGGACCGACGACCCTGATGGCCGCCACTCCACTACTGACTTTTGTTTTCTCCTTGCTGGCCCTATGATATCCTACTGCTCATGCTTGCAGTACCTCCTCGCCAGCTCCTCTTTTGAAGCTGAGTTGCTCGCTCTTTACGCCGCTACTGCTGAGCTCTCTTGGCTTCTCAAACTTTTTGATAACTTTGATCTCCCTCGTCACACGGCCCCAATGTATGTCGATAACACCACCACCGTCACCCAAGTCCGTCTCCAATGTCTCATGCGGCGCACCCGCCATATTGCCATTCGCTTTTACAGCACCGCTGAATATCATCGCAACCACATTATTGATCTCCAACACAATCCCCGCCTTGACAACCTTAGCGATATCTTCACCCGCAGTACGGAAGCTCCTCCCTTCCTCCGGCTTCGTGCTCGTTACCTCACCTCGTGACTTCGCCCTGATATCTCCTGTCTCTTTCTGCCACACTGCCTCTCCTTACGTCTTTAAATGTCGACTGCTAAGAGGGGGGTGTGTGTAGGGAGCATGAAGGATGTGGGTCTCCTTACGTCTTTAAATGTCGACTGCTAAGAGGGGGGTGTGTGTGGGGAGAATGAAGGATGTGGGTGGGTTTGTGGGGTATGAGGGATGTGCCTGACGGGCGGAGATAAGTACGCGGGACCTAGTCGGGGTCATCGCCGAGGCGTGGGGCAGGCGAAGAGAGGACGGGCCCCGCCCTTAGGTCGTACGCATGCTGCCGCCGGACGTATGTGCGACGAAGGGTGACGTCCTGCTTACGTCTTCCTTCAAGCTTCTCCTCTGTGAGCGTCTCACTTACCCCTTTTTCCTTCTTCCTTTTCTTTCTTTTCCAGCACCTGTGTGAGGACCTCACCTACCCCTTTCTTCCTTTTCTTTCTTTTCCAGCACCTGTGTGAGGACCTCACTTACCCCTTCCCCCTTTTCTTTCTTTTCCAGCACCTTTGTGAGGAAGCTACGACACTTACCCCTGCACCACGTCCCCATTATAGTTCTCGCATCCCCATTTCAGTTCTCACACTCCCCCCAAACCTCCGCCTAAATCTAACAATATATGCCGCGTTTGGCTAATTGACGTTCAGCCTACAATGCTGTAAAATCCCAAATGTAGGTTTCGCGTACAATCATTAGGGTTAGGACCCCCCCCCTTAATCTCACACTCACACTAAACAATCCAAAATCGCTGTGTCGAACACCGTGCTGCTGTTTGTGTCGGTAGAGACAGGGCAATAAGAGTGGCACTACCACTGCCACCATTCTCTACCAGGGGCACAGTGATTTTCACTGTTATCTACAAGCTCATTGCGCCTATCTGATCACGAGTCACGACGAGACGAAGCTACAGCTTTGCTTGTTCCCTTCGCCTCGCTTATTCGCGGCCCGCCGCTGTTCACAACCTTCGCGCCTCGACAGCGACATCGTCCGCGCCTTCGTTGTTGCCGAAGACTGGGACGGCTCCGTCGCAAATCGTGTCAAAGCAAGCTAGAGTCACCGAAGTCACTGACAGGTGTGATACGCGCCGTGCCAATCTTATCAACGAGAAGATCACCAAATTCATGGTTGGTTGCGCTCTGCCTTTCAGCATCGTCAACGCCTTTTTCTCCATCGATATGATCAAGGCGCTCAACGCGGCCTACGTCAAGCGCTTGCCCAAGTCCGAGGCCTTTCGGCGCACGTGGGCGCCACGGCTTTTTGAAGAGACCGTACATAATATCAACATGATGTGGTTCGCCACCGGCAACTTCGCTCGAACCATTGGGTTCGACGGCTTAAAGACCGAGGCCGGCGCTCAACTTGGGGTTTAGCACGAATTCGAAACGAAGACTGTACATGGTGAGCTGACGTGGCGGTACGAAACCTAAACCCCCCAAATTTGTGTCCTTCCTAACTACTAATCGACAGATGTTTGTCTGTCTGTCTGTTTTTGTCTGTTTGTTTGTCCCTCGATTTAGGGTAAGGATCAGGTATGCGCGAGAGTAAGGATCAGGTAGGCGCGAGAGCCAGACAGTGATCCTCCAAGCCGTCTACGGCGACCTCGCAGACTATTTCCACGACCCGCGGCGGCGCTTTCAGCCAGCGCGCCATTCTCACGCGCCGTCGAAACGATGTTGTCGATGCTGACAACGCGCGCATGACCGCGGCCTTTATTTTCCCGGAGACGAGGCGTCGGAGTTCTTTTCGGCTGACTAGGCTGGGTCGGAAGACGACGCCTCGCTCTTTACTGTAGAGTTTTCAACTCCCTGACAACCAACGGCATGCTGACTTTGATCGCGAGCTTAATGTCTTCGCAACCTCGACCCGTCGCACGGCCACTGCAACGGTACCAGATACATGATCGATCGTGTCGTTGTCA
Source organism: Chrysophaeum taylorii (assembly GCA_029834535.1). NCBI lineage: Eukaryota > Pelagophyceae > Pelagomonadales > Pelagomonadaceae > Chrysophaeum > Chrysophaeum taylorii. The sequence goes on from JAQMWT010000129.1 coordinate 114,446, forward strand.
CCGAGGCTCCTCCAACCTGTATCCCTTAAGGCCCGCCTACGCCAAACGATCAACAAGAGCCAGGGCCAGACGCCCCGCGAGGTCGGCGTCCTCTTGCCCAAGCCCGTCTTCTGCCACGTCCAGCTCTACGTGGCTCTCTGTCGATCGGCAACCCCGAGGATATCCTCTTCTGAGTCGACGACTCCACCCTACCCCACACGTGCTGCGCAATACCGATAAGCCCCCTCCCGGCGTCTACACGCGCACTGTAGGTGAACTTACTGGGACCACGTGAACTTACTGGGGTTTGAGATTGGGACTAGGTGAATATAGTGACCAGGTGAACTTACTGGGACCAGATGAACTTACTGGGGTTTTAGAGTAAACTCAAAGGTTAGCGGCGTGTGCGGATCAAGGCAGCTTAGATTGGCGGAGGCGAGAGCGACGAGCTCGAAGGAGTGGGTGTGAGCACGAGTGGGTTTACGCCGAACTTACTGGGGTTAGAGATTTGGACTAGGTGAACTTACTGACCAGGTGAACTTATTCAAAAGTTTTTCAAGAAACTTACTGGGACCAGGTGAACTTACTGGGGTTAGAGATTGGGACTAGGTGAACTTACTGGCCTGCACTTGTCTTCTTCTTAACTACTAATCGACAGATGTTTGTCTGTTTGTCTGTTTGTTTGTCTGTTTGTTTGTCCCTCGATTTAGGGTAAGGATCAGGTAGGCGCGAGAGTAAGGATCAGGTAGGCGCGAGAGCCAGACAGTGATCCTCCAAGCCGTCTACGGCGACCTCGCAGACTATTTCCACGACCCGCGGCGGCTCTTTCAGCGCGCCATTCTCACGCCCCGTCGAAACGATGTTGTCGATGCTGACAACGCGCGCATGACCGCGGCCTTTTTTTCCCGGAGACGAGGCGTCGGAGTTCTTTTCGGCTGACTAGGCTGGGTCGGAAGACGACGCCTCGCTCTTTACAGTAGAGTTTTCAACTCCCTGACAACCAACGGCATGCTGACTTTGATCGCGAGCTTAATGTCTTCGCAACCTCGACCCGTCGCACGGCCACTGCAACGGTACCAGATACATGATCGATCGTGTCGTTGTCACCGAGGCTCCTCCAACCTGTATCGCTTAAGGCCCGCCTACGCCAAACGATCAACCTCGACCCGTCGCACGGCCACTGCAACGGTACCAGATACATGATCGATCGTGTCGTTGTCACCAAGGCTCCTCCAACCTGTATCGCTTAAGGCCCGCCTACGCCAAACGACCAACAAGAGCCAGGGCCAGACGCCCCGCGAGGTCGGCGTCCTCTTTCCCAAGCCCGTCTTCTGTCACGTCCAGCTCTACGTGGCTCTCTGTCGATCGGCAACCCCGAGAATATGCTCTTCTGAGTCGACGACTCCACCCTACCACACACGTGCTCCGCAATACCGATAAGCCCCCTCACGGCGTCTACACGCGTACTGTAGGTGAACTTACTGGAACCAGGTACATGATCGATCGTGTCGTTGTCACCGAGGCTCCTCCGACCTGTATCCCTTAAGGCCCGCCGACGCCAAACGATCACCAAGAGCCAGGGCCAGACGCCCCGCGAGGTCGGCGTCCTCTCGCCCAAACCCGTCTTCTGCCACGTCCAGCTCTACGTGGATCCCTGTCGATCGGCAACCCCGAGGATATCCTCTTCTGAGTCGACGACTCCACCCTACCCCACACGTGCTGCGCAATATCGACCCATAAGCCCCCTCCCGGCGTCTACACGCGCACTATAGGTGAACTTACTGGGACCACGTGAACTTGCTGGGGTTTGAGATTGGGACTAGGTGAACTGAGTGACCAGGTGAACTTACTGAGACCAGGTGAACATACTGGGGTTTTTAGAGTAAAGGGTTTTTAGAGTAAACTCAAAGGTTGGCGGCGCGTGCGGATCAAAGCAGCTTAGATTGGCGGAGGCGAGAGCGACGAGCTCAAAGGAGTTGGTGTGAGCTAGGTGAACTTACTGACCAGGTGAACTTATATGAAACTTACTGGGACCAGACCTGAACTTACTAGGGTTAGAGATTGGGACTAGGTGAACTTACTGGCCTGCACTTGTCTTAACTACTAATCCTAACTACTAATCGACAGATGTTTGTCTGTTTGTTTGTCTGTCTGTCTGTCTGTTTGTCTGTTTGTCCCTCGATTTAGGGTAAGGATCAGTTAGGCCCGAGAGTAAGGATCAGGTAGGCGCGAGAGCCAGACAGTGATCCTCCAAGCCGTCTACGGCGACCTCGCAGACTATTTCCACGACCCGCGGCGGCTCTTTCAGCGCGCCATTCTCACGCCCCGTCGAAACGATGTTGTCGATGCTGACAACGCGCGCATGACCGCGGCCTTTTTTTCCCGGAGACGAGGCGTCGGAGTTCTTTTCGGCTGACTAGGCTGGGTCGGAAGACGACGCCTCGCTCTTTACAGTAGAGTTTTCAACTCCCTGACAACCAACGGCATGCTGACTTTGATCGCGAGCTTAAAGTCTTCGCAACCTCGACCCGTCGCACGGCCACTGCAACGGTACCAGATACATGATCGATCGTGTTGTTGTCACCGAGGCTCCTCCAACCTGTATCGCTTAAGGCCCGCCTACGCCAAACGATCAACAAGAGCCAGGGCCAGACGCCCCGCGAGGTCGGCGTCCTCTTGCCCAAGCCCGTCTTCTGCCACGTCCAGCTCTACGTGGCTCTCTGTCGATCGGCAACCCCGAGGATATCCTCTTCTGGGTCGACGACTCCACCCTAACCCACACGTGCTGCGCAATACCGATAAGCCCCCTCCCGGCGTCTACACGCGCACTGTAGGTGAACTTACTGGACCCAGGTGAACTTACTGGAACCAGGTGAACTTACTGGGGTTAGCGGAGATTGGGTGAATTAGTGAACTTAGTGACCAGGTGAACTTACTGAGGACCAAGTGCAAACTTACTGGGCTTTTAGAGTAAACTCAAAAGCTTAGCGGCGGTGCGGATCAAAGCACTTAGATTGGCGGGGTGAGAGCGACGAGCTCAAAAAAACGAAAGGTGAGAGTGGGGTGAGTGGGTGTGGTTTACGCCGAACTATAGGATTGGGTTACGCCGAATTACTGGGTTAGGATTGGACTAGGTGACTTAATGGTGTGAAAATGTGGTTTTAGAGATTGGGAGTAGGTGAACTTACTGGCCTGCACTTGTCTAACTAAATCGACTAGATGTTTGTCTGTTGTCTGTCTGTCTGTCTGTTTGTCTGTTTGTTTTGTCCCGATTTAGATTAAGGTGATCATGTGGGCCCGCAGCCACACATTGATCCTCCAACCGTCTACGGCGACTCTCGCAGACTAGTCCTTCCCAGACCCGCTGCGGCTCCTTTCAGCGCGCCATTCTCACAGCCACGTCGAAACGACGTTGTCCGATGCTGAACAACAGGGCGCGCATGACCTGAGGCCTTTTTTTGTCCCGGAGACGAGGCTCGGAAGTT